>ML777259.1:1405053-1425952 GCA_009831015.1 Picea engelmannii | reverse complement strand
AAAGTAGAAGGAAATAAACTTTTCCTAGTGTAAAGAATGTGACAACAATGAAAACAACTGAGAAGGAGACAATGTATATGGATAGTTTATAGAAAATCATTAAAAAATTGTCCAATGACATAATTGAACTTAAGAAAATATCGAGAGAAGGAACCTCTTATAATAGATTTTAAAGAGATCCATTCAAAATAACTAATCCACCTCCAAAGAATCAAAATCCTCTTGCTGATGAAATTCATCTTGCATATTTTGCCCAAGAAATATTTTTTAGAGCTCATAATGCTAACCATTTGGAGAGGACATGTCCTTCATTTCTAAATATGTTTAATGATTTTACTCAAATGGAGGAAGTATAAGAAAACAAGACTAATGGAAATGAATGGGAAGAAGAAGAGACCCATGAACCGTTAGTTACTGTTGATTGGGATATTTCCATAGGCTTAATTGATGAGGGTGAAGAGGAGATCGAGGAAATTTGTGTGGCTCAAACCAGAAGAAAAATGTTATAATTTTAGAAGTTACAATTATCTTCTTTAACATTCATTAACAATTTCATGTAATAGGATCACTGAAAGATAAACAATCACATAACACAAGATATATCCTGGGAAACCCTCGTGGGGGAGAAAATCAAGAAATTAATTCTTGAATATAGATTCCTTCAACCAGTATAATGTCATGTTATATCTCTCCACAAATATACCAATACCAAGATACCAAATACCAAGAAACCAATACCTCTTGGTCTAGACCTCATTTTCTATGCTCCAAATACACAACAGGAGGCGAGTTGTGTGTGTATATAAATGAGAGGAACTCAACCTCCATTTATACACACAACTTGACTACCGAAAAGATGCAACCCTAAGAGGGGTCGTTTTGAATTTTACAATAAGAATAACAATAAAATAATAATTTATTTTGAGCCGATTTATACAATAATATTATAATAACATTCTCAAGGTTTGACCAATAGATATACAAAATAATATCTTTTGTATTCACATAAAAATATCAACACTCCCTCTTAACTAGGAAGGTATTCTTTATTTCCACACAATCTCATGACCATTGACTGTTGAACATATGAATCTATAATTCATTAGATATCCATAATACAACATGATTTCACAGCCAATGCATCCAAGGCCTACAGGTATATCTCAAATAGCTTCAACATGTCACCATGACATCCACTACCCCACAATGCATATGTACCTCATCATGTGCACCCATGTGACTTCACAGACAATGCATCCAAGGACTATGGGTAGCTCTCAAATAGCTACAACATGTCCACAGGACACCCACTACCTCACAATGCATATGTACCTTGTCACTCCCTCTGAAGAGGGACCAAACAAAGATTTTCCTTGAAGTGCTCAAACTTCATCTTCAAAAGTGGCTTGGTCAACACATCTGCAACCTGCTCCTCAATAGTCACATGATGGAGCCTCACTGCTCCCCTCTTCACCATATCCGTGATATAGGGATATTTGATCTCTATATGCTTAGACCTATCATGGAACACCGAATTATTTGAAAACTTCATGCAAATATGGTTGTCACACCATATGTAGGTTTCCTCCAGTTTGAGACCAAATAACCCATACAATAGCTTCTGAAGCCACACTTCTTCTCTACATGTTGCACATGTTGCAACATATTCAACCTCAGCCATACTGAGTGCTACACATGACTGCTTCTTATTGCTCCACGAAACCATATTAGATCATAGAATGAAGCAATATGCCGAAGTAATCTTTCGATCAGGAATATTTATGGCCCAAACTCAATTCAAATATCCATATAACACGAACTTATGGTCTCTCACATACCTGAGACCATAATCCAATGTACCCTTAAGGTACCTTCTCACATGTTTTGCTCCGACCAAATGAACCTACCTGGGCCGCTCCATATACTGACTCAGGGTGTTCAAAACAAAACATATATCTAGTCTTGTGTTCATTAAGTACATCAAAGAACCCACCATATTCCTGTATAAAGTAACATCCACAATATTTGAAGTCGTACCTTGCAACAACTTCATATTTGATACCATAGGTGTGGCTATTGCCTTGCAATCCAACATCTCAAACCTCTTCAGGATTTCCACTGCATACTTTCCTTGATTCAGAAAGATCTCATCATGTCTCTTCCATACCTTGAGACCCAAAAAGTAATGCATCATCCTGATATATTTTTTCCCAAACTCAACAACCAATTTCATCTTACACTCTGAGATGAGATTTTACACACCTGTTAGAAACAAGTCATCTGCATACAACAATAGTATTATCAAACCATCATCCACAACCTTAAAGTAAAGGTTAGGATCTGCACAACTCTTTGTAAATCCTAAGCTCGTTAGAAAACTATCAATCATGCCATACCATGCTCTGGGTTCCTTCTTTAATCCATATAAATCCTTCTTCAATCTGCACACATGCGTCTCCCTATGATGTACCTCATATCCTTGTGGCTGCTCTACATATAATTCTTCTTTTATTTCACCATTCAAGAATGTTGTCTTCACATACATCTGATGCACCTTCCATTTCATCACTATGGCCAATGAAATTATAGTCCTGATCGAGGTATATTTCTCCACGGGATACAATTTCTCCTCATAGTCTATTCCCTCCTTCTAAGAGAATCCTCAAGCCACAAATTTATCCTTATACTTTTCAATACTTCCATCAGCTGCATGTTTCATTTTGTAGATCGATTTTGAAATTACTACTAATTTCTCTTTGGTACGGGGACCACATCCCATACACCATTATTTACTATGGACTAATATTCCTCCCCCATGGAATTCTTCCATACACTCTTTTCTACAGCCTCTTCATAACTGGATGGTTTTGAATCCATGATATCACACAAACATGCCACATAGATGGAATACAATTTTGGCTTCTTAATTTTCATGAGATATTTTTCTAGGGCACCATATCTTTCTACATCTCTGATGAGCTCCTATTCCCATGCTAGTCTTCTCTTATGAGAAGGAATCTCTACTAGCCTCTGAGGTTTTTCCATGTCATTATCCTCATGAATGACTTCCTCTAGTTCAACTGCTTTTGCATCTGGAACTCTAGTAACTTCATTCTCCTCCTCATGAACCTCTTGTGCATAGTCCTGTTTTGATTTGCTAAAATATGCACTCTCATCCAAGGTGACATCTCAACTAATCTCAACTTTCTAGTGACTAGGAACATATATCTTGTATTCCTTCAATGTGTCACTGTAACAAAAAAATATGCCATTCTTTCCAGACGGATCTAATTTTGTCCTCTTTTTGTTGGGGACATGCACAATTATGAGGAAGCCAAATATCCTTACATGGCTGACTTCGAGCTTCTCTCCTGAAAACATCTCCTCTGGTGTCTTGTTTTCAAGTACTTTGTGGGGACTTATGTTTTGCACATACACTGCAGTCGTTGTTTCTTCTTCCCACATATGCATAGGTATATCTTGATCATGGATCATATCCTTCACTGCATCCATGATCATATGATTCTTCCTTTCTACTACTTCATTCTACTAAGGATTGTAGGGAGTAGAAAGCTCCCTCTTGATCTCAGCTTCCTTGCATTATTATTTTAATTCCTATGAATTAAATTATCCTCCATTATCTGATTGCAAGGCATTTATCTTCCACTTTGTCATGTTTTCTACAAGTTTCTTAAATTATTTGAATTTTCCAAACACTTCATTCTTTGCCTTCAGAAAATAGATCTAATTTTTACGTGAGTAATCATCAATAAAAGACACATAATATACATACCCTCTTAGTGAAGTTGCTAACACCAGTCCACACACGTTTGAGTGAATGATTTCCAATACCCTATTGGTTCTGATATTGTTGTTGGGAAAGGAGTGCTTCACATTCTTTCCTTGTGCGCAACCTTTTCACATGTTTTCTGGTTTTTCATGGATCTATGATAGTCCCATCACCATATTTATCATACTCAGTAGGGCCTTGTCATGTAGCTAGGAAAATATCCTATGCCATAATTCACTGGGATTCACAGTGTCATGAATTAAAGTTGAGTCTGATTTCCCTTTCAATTTATAGAGTCCTACCTCTTGAACTCCAATCACCACAACATCATCAAAATTCTTCCCTCTGGGATACATAAGAACTTTTCCATCAAAAAATTAAACTCTGTAACCCTTCTCATCCAATGTTGAAATCGAGTGAAGGTTATTCTTCAATCCAGGAACATAGAGAACTTCCATCATCTTCATTGGCTTTCCTGAGTCTAACTTGTAGGAGGCTTCTCCTACTTCGTTGATCAGATATTGATAGTCATCTCCCAAATTCACCTTATGCAGTGAATACTTATGAGTAAGGTTAGGCAAGGAGTCTTTATAACCTGTCATGTTCTTGGAAGCACCACTGTCCACCAACCAAATGTCACTTCCATGAGTGAAACTTCCTGTAAGGGATGAGATAAGCACATACTCCTCATCACTTGATTCATCTTCCTTTGAAAAAATATTAGGTGGCTCATCATATTCAACTATATGAACATGATGCCTTTTACCTCCTTTCTTTTCCCTTGGTCTCTGGATGAGGGAAAAATTCCTAGAAATGTGTCCCATTTTATGACAATAGAAACATTTGATATTTGGGTTATTTCTTCAGCCCTTCTGAAACTTCTTGGGTGAGGAGGGTTCTTTATTTCTCTTTCCTTTCCTAGTGTGGGTGGCTATGGCTTGATCATCATTTGTCATCTTCTCTTCTCTTGATTTCGTCCTTGCTTCTTCTTGGTTGTAATATTTCCATAGCCTACTGAACTTGGGTAGCTTCCTTATTGAGCATATCCCTTGAATAAATGCATCCCATGAACTTAGGAGGCAATTCAAGGTGGTCATCACCATTTCTTCTCCATTCACTGTATTACCAATGGATTCTATCTTCTCCTTGATCTGGTTCACTCTTGATAAGTAAGAGTGCATGGTTTCTGAATTCTTCATCCTCACGTTCTTTAACTAAGTTCTCAAGTTCATTCTTCGGTTGATGTTGTTTCCACAAATAGTCGGGTTGGAATCCATCATTTCTTTTGGAGTGGATAATGAAGATATGTGATGAATAAGATGGTCCTTAATGGAGTCTGCAATAATCCTCTTTGCTTTTACCATATCCTTCTTGTTCTTTGCTTTAGCCTCATCTCCCTCTGGTTCTGAAACCTCTTCTTTAGTGAACTTCTCTAGATCATGTTCTTCTAGGAGGAGGGATAATGTGTACCTCCACGCTCTAAAGTTGACAGGTCCCTCCATCTTCTCATCAATATTGGTTCTGGTAGTCATCCTTCCCCTAAATCACAAATTCTATATTTTGAAGAACTGATCCAGGGAAAAGATGTGCTCCACTAGGGTGCACTTGATGGTGTTCTTGTCTTTTTTGGAACCACTCCTATAAAGAAAAACAATCCTTTTGTCTTCTATATCTAAGAAATGTCTTTTTTCAAGGCCTTCTTTGATACCATGTTATAATTTTAGAAGTTATAGTTATCTTCTTTAACATTCATTAACAATTTCACGTAAAAGAATCATTAAAAGATAAACAATAAAAAAACACAAGATATATCCTGGGAAACCCTCGTGGGGGAGAAAACTTAGAAACCAATTCTTCAGTATAGATTCCTTAAACCAGTACAATGTCACATTATAGCTCTCCACAAATAGACCAACACCAAGGTACCAAAGACCAAGAAACCAAGACCGCATGCACTAGACCTCCTTTGTTATGCTCCAAATACACAAGAGAAGGAAAGTTGTGTGTGCATATAAATGAGAGGAACTCGTCCTCTATTTATACACATAACTTGACTCCCAAAAAAACACAAACCTAAGAGGGGTCGTTTTGATTTTTACAATAAGGATAACAATAAAATAATAATTTATTTTGAGTTGATTTATACAATAAGATTACAATAACTTTCTCAAGGTTCGACTAATACAAATACAAAATAATATCTTTTGTAGTCATATCAAAATATCAACGAAAAATACCTCCAACAAATATAGGGTCTCCTTCTAGATCCTATCCAATGAAGAAAACTTATTCCAAGAAAAAAATGAATTCAGGTACATGTAAATCTAGTTTAATTTATGATCAGTTAGATTATGAGCTAGTCGAAGACATTAAAAAGACTAGAGCTAATATATGTTTATTTGAATTGTATAAAATCAAACAACGAAAAAATAAATTATTACAAGAATTATATAGTAAATTTTTTGAAAATAATGCATCTACTATGGAGAAAAGGACAAAGGAAAAACAATTGTGAGTTCTTTACCAGAAAACACATCTAATGTAAATACAAAATTAATAGGGGAAAATGATAGTTCACATACTCCACCATTTTTATTGACATTTGAAATATATAATATAAATCTTGACAATCACTTAGTGGATTCAGGGGCATTATCCAATGTGATTCTCTATTTTGTTTGTAGAAAAATTAATGTTGAACCTAAAAGGACCACTATCCAAATTACCTAGTTAAATCAATCAAGTGTCAAGGTGTTAGGAGAATTAAAGGATGTGTTTATTATATTATCCGCTAATCGCAAAGTTCACCATATTAGAGACATTGTGGTTGTTGATATCTCATAATATTAAGGTTCATTACTTAATAGATATTGGCCTGGAAAGTGAAATGGGTATTTTGCAACAGATTGGTCACATCCATTGTTATCTTGCAATGGCCAAAAAAACAAAATTAAAATAGAATGTTAAATTGTTATCTTGCAATGGCCAAAAAAACAAAATTAAAATAGAATGTTAAAGGCATATGAAACACATTGTAACCAATTTAAATGATCATAATGAGATTGTAATGTTGTCACAGTCGATTCTTGGTAACTACTGTATAGATTCATTTTTTGGTAATTTTATTATGAAGCGATCACTTTTTGTAGATTCATTTCAGCAGTCTGAGCTCCAAATCAAGTGAGGTTGTAGGTGTAGGATGCATCCTCAAGGATCCAAAAGGTAATAAACATATGATATATTACATGTTGGATTTCTAGTGAACCAATAACATCGCTTGGTATGAGGCACCGATTCAAGGTATCATAAAAAATATTGATTTGAATATGAAGCAATTAAAGGTTATCAGTGATTCCAAAATTGTAATCAAATGGGTAAGAAATTTAATACACTCCATTTCAAATCACTTGATATTATCACCATGAGGTATGGAATTTAATTATTAATTTTTATGCATTTAATATAATTTATGTACCATGGTATCGTAATTCAGATGATGACTTGTTCGCTAATGTGGCATCAAAGTCAATCCCTTATGTTGATTTCTCATCTAACAAATTCTTTGTTGAATTAATTTCTAGGCCCTCATCCCTGATAATGATACGAACTAGAGAACGTTTGATGATGATAATCAAATTTTAAAATTCCTCACACATGAAGATACATTTAAAAATTATATCATTGATCAACAAGAATATGGTTCAGAAATAAATGAATCATCTCCAGAGTTATGAACCACAGTTGAAAATTCCATTCCAAGGTCAGTCATCCATCCAATTTTTTTTATGATATTCAAGATAAATTTAAGGGAGTGACAAATTGTAAAAAAAATAGTACATCCATGCAATATGAGGTAATAAATTTAGGCACTAATGAAAATCCTCAGAACGCCAATCTAGGAATTGGATTTACACCTACAAAAATATCTGCATTCATTCAACATTTCAAGGACTACAAGGATATTTTCACTTGGTCATATAAAAAATTTAAAACCTATGACACAAAAATCATTCAGCATGTGATACCACTGATAAAGGATGGAAAACTAGTCCAACAAAAATTGATAAATTTGCACCCAACAATGGAATAACAAATTAGAAAATAATTGAATAAATTATTGGAAGCAAAGATCGTCTTTCTTGTTCGACACTCTCAATGGGTTTCAAACATGGTTCCTATTAGAAATAACAAATAAATTCATATTTTCATTCATTTTCATAACCTTAAAAACACTCCAGACAAAGAAAATTACCCTGTCTCACCCATGGAACAAATTTTATAGTGTGTCCCAGGTTCAAAGATGATATCATTGTTACATGGATTTTCTGATTATAATCAGCTCCTAGTATCGCAACCAGACCAATTGAAAATTATTTTCATAATGAAATGGGGCACTGTTGTGTTAGACAACAACCTCCCGAATTTTGCATGTGATATAAATAAAATTTGGGACCCTTCTTCCTTTCTTTTTTCATTTAAAAAAAAAACAAAATTTTGAAAGTTGTCATGATTTCGTTTGAGCATTATTTTCGGTTTTCCTTTTATTGAATTTTTTTTATCCTTTTTTTTATATTGATCATGCCCTGAAGTCCATTGAAGATTCATCTGGATTTTAATTTTGATATCTATGGCATATTCCTCGTGGGTTGTTTCCATTTTATAAGTGTTTTGACCAAGGATTTTGATTTCCAAGTCACTAAACATTATTTATATTTATTAACTGATCAAAATATCCTTGATTATTTTTCTCATATACACACCTTTAACAAATTTATACTCAATATACAGTATTTGGTAAGCTAAAGCTTCATGATTATATTTCTTATCCAAGTCCTCATTAACTTATTTGAATAAGAGATTTGAAATCTCAAATTTCTATTGAGTTATAATCATACTCATGTGAACCTAGATTACCTTTTTGAAATTCTAATCAAGTTTTCATTTCATAACTATGGTTATTACAATTCTCATGATCCAAAGCAAAACATTTATAGAATGTTGTGGTTAATCGTACTTAACCTTATCATCATGAATTTAAATGATTTTAATTGATGATTGAAGTCATGGCCTTTTTAAATTTCATATGAACAGGTGATATTTATGAAGTTGTGTTTACCTCCATCCACGTGTTGTACACTTTTGTCTCACCATAACTACAAATTAATGCCCCAATTCAAGTCATGACATAGCCTGTATGCAATGTATTTGTTCGATTTGGGATTTTTCTCAGATATTGAAGGTTTCCATTTACCCGTGAGTGAGGGTTTGCTATTTTCCTAAGAATTTTTCTCGAGTTGTAGAAATCATTTAACATGGGTATGATATCTAGAATAGAGCCTGGAAATGAATTAATTCATGCCAATGAAGAATGCTATTCGATTTTTCAAAAGGTCGGTTGGTTGGATTTCTTGAAAACGTTCCATGGTTATAACCTACAGGTTGTCAAATCCTTTTCTTTGAGTTTCGATTGTCAGTCTACAAAGATTGGGAACATTGAATTAAATTTGAATGAGGAGATGATTGCAAAAGCAATAAATTTTCAATTGAAAGGAGAATGTTGGTCCAAGACCAAAAGGGTAAAACATATCCCCTGGTCTGAAATCCTAATCTCATCCAAATGAAAATATGAGTATAAAGGTATGCCTTTCTCCCTGGTCAAGAAAAAATGGTGATTTTTATTAAGTATTATCAAGGGTTATATAACTCGTGAATGTCGTTACAGTATTTACTTTATATATAATTTTTTACTATTGATATTTTTCATGGGCTATTAATTAAATATGCCATTGTTCTTAATCAAAAGTCTTTTGAAAATGACTCGTTTCTATCAGAGAGATCATCTCAGTTCTAAAAGAAACATTTTTCACCATGGTTTAATCAGAATTTTGGTTGAGTTTTAGATGAAGCAAAATAATGATTCTTGGGAAGAATTTGTTAAAAGAAATCATTTTCTGGAAAACTCAGAGTTGAGGTTATAGACTCATGTTCCTGAATTAGGGTTTGAGCCTTCAAATCCTATAGATTATTATGATCCTTCTCACCCACATATTTAAGAATCCTAGCCTAATACAACAAGGGTGTACCATCCTTCTCTTGCACACACTGAGTGGACTTATTCTTTGAGGACACTTGCATGCAAGTGATCCAGGTCATTATACTATTGGTTGTTTTGATTATGATTATGAGATATTGTGGATTTGATGATATGTTATTTTTGTTGTATTTACATTGACATGTGCTATTGATGGAGTTCTCCTTAGTGTGCAAGACTCTGGACGTTAGAGGATGTCGAGGCATCGATGAAGCTCCTTGGACTTCGGATCGAGACAGGGGGTGGACTGTTAGGGTATGAATGTTGTTGATGTGACATTTGTACATATGATTAGATATTATGATGTTCATTGTTATCGCTGACATGTTTCGTTGAAGGATGCAGGATGAATATAGCTTGCTGACCAAACTCACATTTGGAGTAAAGGGGTCATACACGATAACTAGAGAAATTGAGAGAGAGGTGTGGCAACAACCTTGCCACAACCTACTAGCACTCCCGCCATGGCTCGAACTGTAGGTTAACAATTACCTAGTTCGAGAAGAGCCACGATGTTGTGAGGGAAGACTATGACATTTTCTCATGATGATTCTAATGGGCATGTAATAAGGCATGGTCCTTATTCCTTATAGGCCCTTAGTCTCCCCCAAGATCACCTGACAAAGTATTGACTCCATGGGTTTGATGTCTATCGAATTTAGTCAAGAGGTGAGTGGCACCCTTGGAGCACATAGTGCGTCTTGAAGGGAACATTGCACGAATAAAACAAAAAGAGGTGAGTGGCACCCTTGGTGTACGTAGTGCGTCTTGAAGGGCACATCATGATTTTAACTGTGGTAAGTTAATAAACCTAGTTCCTAGAAAAATATGTCTCCTTAGGACCTGGTCAGCCTCAAAAGGAATGATGTGATGAGTAAAGTTTAAAAAATAATTGTTCCCTTAAAAATTGTCTCCCAGCCTAATGAAATTAAAACCTAGGTCTAGGAAGAACATATGAACAAAGAAAAACTAAGTAGACATGTAACAAGAAGGGGGGTAAGAAATTCAAACTTTAATTATTAAAACAAAATAAAATAAATTAAAATGGAGGATTAAATTTATTAAAAGGGTAAATGGTTGTTTGTCTAAACTTCCTAATTCCGAACTTAGTTAAAAAGGGGGGAACTTAAAGGAAAAGAGAAACTTAAAGAAAAGGGGAAACTTAAATAAAAATGGGAATGTCTGACTTAGTAAGGAATCAAGCCTTTGGAACTTTCTATTTATGAACTCAACTAGGAATTAAGTAAGGCGTAAGTTATTTAAGAATTGTAAGGGAATAAAGGGACACCAAGGAGCGTTTTTAGGAATGATTTTAGGTGGGTGAGGGAAATAGAAAAATTTAATTAATTAATAAATTGATTTTTTGGTGCAACTAGGGGATCGGGTGACATGTGTACGGGGGAGGTTTGTCCTAATTAAATTTAATAAAAAGAAAGTAATGAGGGTTTGGGAAACTAATGAATAATAAAACTCTATAAAAAGGATGGCGGAGGAGGAGTATGGATCAAATTTTGGCTTGCATAAGGTTACGCTACTGAATTTTATGTCGACTGAATTTCTCTTGTGGGAGTTGGGATTCCCAGCTTGGGTAACGAGTGGTAGCTCAACCTTGCGAGGTGAGCTGGGAACTAGCATTCTCTGGTATTGTGTGTGTGTCCCCTTTGTATCTAGGGGGGCTCAGGGGGAAGAAGTGTACCCCGAGCATTGGTTGAGATGTATCGGTGAGGTCTCATCAATTGGTAAGCGAGAGTTGAATGGAGCGCGCGTGGGACAAGGACTATAGTGCATTGCATTTGGATACAATACGAAAGTGTATAATTGTATTGAATAGTAGTCAATATAATGTATATGCATTTTTGTAACATCGATCATACATGTGTAGATGAGTTAAAAGAAAAATATTTGTTTATTTCTACATATGAATATTTATCCGGGCAATAGCGCACATGTGGGATTTGTTCAAAGATAGTTAGATTTATGTTTCTACGCCTTCTTGGTACGCCATTATTTAGAAGAAAATGGATGCTTGGGATGCTTTTGTTGTTTTTAAGATCGATCTTTATGACCCCTGATTTTTTGGCGATACGACTTCATGATTCACCCAGGAGAGATTTTTATCAGTAGTTTATTGTCTATATTGCTTAAAGAATTGTTCCTTAGTTTTATTTCTTGTTTTTTAATTTTGATAGTGCAACCAGTTTTGTCCATTCTGGTTTTACTCTTGAATTTATTTTTTGTGGCACCGCACAAATTCCCTTGAGTTTACTTTCCTTTCATTTTAAGCTTGTGGAGTTGCATTAAAAATGTCCCTGAATACTATCTCATTGTGTTGTTGGGTTCGATTTAAGTATTTTTTTTACTGTACGATCACTAAATTCTAGTTCTTATAAGTAACCTGTGTCGATTAAAAACTTGTTCTTGTGTGTTTTAGTCTGCTTAAAAAAATACCGCGCATCTCCTAAGTGCACTGAGTTCTTCTCGTGTTGGATCACAGTTTTTTTTTGAGTTGGTCTCCTTGTACACTTGGGTTATCCTTTTAGAATGTTAATGGTTGAGAAACTAGTCTGGTTCTTGAACATCGCACTGCCTTCAATTTTTCCCTTCGTGCCAAGGATGCCTTTGCATTCCTTTTCCATTCAATCATTTCTAGTGTCTCGCGGATCTCTGTGCTCTCCCTCTCTCTATCTAGTTCATCATGCCACTATGCCCTGGTCAATCTGTGTTGATCTTGAGGCCTTCCTGATTGAGCAAGCGTTGGAGGACGAGTGATTTTTGTTTTTCATTGGAAGGATTAAGTTCCAACCTTCTTTTACACAATTCCTCCTACCACCTACTGAATACCACCTGAGATGGATACCTTGTTTCTAAACTCCACTCTTAGCTCGTCAAGCACCTCATGCCTTGGGATTTAGGTAATCTGGTTTTCTCCTCGAAGCACCATTTTTTTTTTCCTGTGTTCATTTGGTTCTCCCCCACCATAGAGACTGAGTCTCAACATGTTAGGGCGATGACCATGCCTTCCCACCATGTGACAACTAGATCTATGGCTCGGGATTCGGATCCTAGGTGAAAGAAACGACAGGAACGATCTACTCAACCCAACGAATCTCTCCATGCCAGAGCAAGTTGTCCCTTGCTTCCAGCCTCAACAAAAATTACCTGGAACAGGGTTTAAGTAAGAAACGTTCACTGACAGATGGTTTATTTTACAACAATTTATTTTTTTGTTGAGTACTTGATATGTTTCCTCTGCAGTTAGCTTGTCGGAAGCCTGCATTTATGTCTTCAATTGTGCATGTTGATTTTATTTCCATGTAATTTTTATATAATGAATGAAAATGACCGATGATTCCATTATCCAAAGTAAATTGGTTAAAATAGATATATAACAATGAATTTATTTTATAATAAAGTATGTTCTGAATAGATATGGTCAACTTCGATCATTAATTAATTATGAAAAAAAAACCTTATATACCATACAGAGTCACAATCTACAATTTTTTACTAATCGCACTTATCACATGACTAAAGTTACATGCTAAGTGTACCTATTGATGTTATGACTACTGTGAGTGGGTTAATAAACAATTTTAAGTCTGAGTTTTTGAAGGGTATGTTGTCAAGTCACATGAAACCTATTTTGAAGAGAATCCAACCAATCCTCTTATGGGTAGAATGATTATACGACGATTTAGATCTCGTGTTCTATTCCCTATCTCGTTTTCTTCAAAACTTTACCCTTTTTAATTATTGTATTCTCTTCCATAACTTGATTCTTCAAAACTGGTATTATTTCAGTAATATGTTTATGAGCACTTTTAAAAAGAAAAAAAATTATAATTATAATTCTTTATTTAGTTTGATAACACCAATTGTTTTCTTGCATAATGTGGTTAATAATTTTTAAACCAGATCTATAGTTGGTGACATACTTGTTTATTCACATCTATCCTAAATTAGTTTTTCCTAATAATATAAAGGTGATAGGTCCTCAATGTTTATAAGATTGGATGTCTAACACAACGACTACTAATGAAAGGGGTTATAAAGGTTGGGCTTTAGTTTTGCAAACTATAAATGTCTTATTTTTAACACATCCCCTTTTCACTTGAAAATTTAGAACATTATCCTTCACCTTACAAGAAATTATGTTGTGGTTATAGGTTTTTTCATTACCTTATCCAGAACTTTTTGATTCGATATCAATTGCGTAAAATGTATAATCTTTTACCAAGACCTTGTTTTAATGTGAAGAATTTTATTGAAATAAGAAAATCTTATATAAGTTAGAACATTATTTTACAAACTACAAGTTCTTCACCCTTAACACTTTCTCCTTTTTTTAAACTTTAAAACAAAATCTTTAGTAAGAATGTATGTTAGTGCCAGTGGATTTCAGGCGCATTAGATTTTATGTTTGCTAGAAGGTTTGGAATTATTATTTTTGTGCGTGGGTCCCTAGCGCCTCGGTCGCAAGGTAGCGACATAATGCCTTATGAATGGATCATTGTGTGCATTGATCGACAAGCGCACATGAAACCTGGCTTAGGGTTATGCATCTCGAGACGTGGATGCAGTTGTGTTGTCAGTACGGTTGTACTTCTTTGTAATGTTAATATGATTGTCTTGACTTGCAAGAAGGTTCTAGTTACTGGTTGTCGAAGTTGTTGTTTTTGGATTGATTGAGGTTGTCTTTATCTTAGAGGCGTGATCTTGCATGTGTCAGGTGGGATGTAGACACCTCCTTGTTCCTTAGAACATTCGTCGGCCTTGAGACTTTAAATGGTCAAAATTGATGGGAACCTGGGCTTGAGCATTGCTTATGTTTCCTAGAGGTCCTAACCTTGTAGGATAGGATGGGCGGGTAGTATTTTTTATTTGTCTAATTGATTTTCGCATGTTGCATCCATATGCATGATGTGCTAGTATGTTGGGTCGTTATGTTGTTTGTTTCCTAGATTGCGTACATTGTGTTCGTCATTGAGTTATGTTGATTGATTTTTTTTGTTGTTACTTCCCTTCTTTAAAAAAAAATAAAAAAAATTGCACTTGTTATGCGACGTATGATGACGTAACAACGAGGGACGTTACATATGGTATCAGAGCCAGTTTGACCTGCGACATGGGATGACTATGACTTCCATTGATTGGATGCTTGTTTATAAAATGTTGTTAATTAAATTGATTTGTATTTGTGCAGGTAATCATGGTCAGAGGATGTTGCGGAGGCAGACAACGGGGTGCAAGGGGAGGATGCGCGATGCCCCCAGTAACATCCACGCCCGAGGGGTCTAACCCCTAGGGAGATGAAAAGGTTTTCGAGAAGGAACAAATAGCTATGGGTGATGTGGTTGGGTTGATGATGTCCTTTCATAGGATGTCTGAGGCACTGATCAAACGTTTGGATAGAGATGAGGCCAAGGCTGCGACACCTCCTGAGGGTCCACCGCGCACTCCTGTCGGTACTGGTAGCATTCACTGTGAACTTGAGAAGGTCAAATTTCCCAAGTTATTTTGTGCCCTAGACAACGTAACCACCTAGGCATGGTTGGATATTATGGCGATGTGCTTTTCACTTTGCAAATATACCTCCAACATGAAGTTATGCATGGCGGTCTTTCAACCGAAAGGGAGCATTCTTCTATGGTGGAAGATGCTCCTGCCACAATTGAACATGGCAGTCGAAGACGTGTCATGGGAATTGTTCGAGGAACGGTTCCGGGAGAGGTATCTGTTTGAGGAATTCATTCAGCATCATCTCAACGATTTCAATGTCTTACAACTGGGTGAATGTATGGTGCCCGAATACGAGGCCCATTTCATGGAGCTACTTCGGTATGCTCCACACCTGAATACCGAGAAACTTAATGTCAACAAGTTCGTGTTCGGCCTTAACATCAACATTCATGAAAAGGTGAGGATTATGATGCCTCAAAACTTGCATGATGTTGTCCAGAAAGCCCCCATAGCAAAGGAGGAGCTTATCAGCATGGGTCAGATCAGGACTCTAGTGAGACCAACGAGACATGTGTCATTTATTGTGTTACAACATCAAACACCATCTAGACATTCACCAGGATTTCATGGCATACATAGAGGATCCACTTCCACTACACCTTGGAGACCAGCGCCTCTGCAGTGGAATCCTTACAGAGCACCGCAACAACATCGACCGCAACAATAATAGTTTAGGCATGTTCAACAGAAAAGACTAGGATTCCGTGCCAGTGGGTCGTCAGCTTCTACTACGGGTACCTGGAGTACTAGACCGAAGAAAGGGTGATGGACATGTGGAGAGACACATTACTAGTGGGACTCCCCAGTGGAGAGGAATAGAGCATATGGATCATCCAGACCCACTATTGTGGGAGATTTGGGCAAGGCCCATCGGATTCATGTAGTGGTGAATAACCACTAGGCAGAACACCAGTCGACTATGCTCGAGATGTCAGGTATTGTCGCTGACCATACCCTTAATATTTTTATATATCCAGGTGCTACAGAGAGTGTTATTTATGGTGCAAAGCTAAAAAGAATTAAGGTAAAGGCAATCGAACATGACAAGTTTAGTTTTGTAGAAATGGCTTTGAAATCCAAACAGAAGGTTGGAGGGAAGGTTACGAGATGTATCCTTAACCTAGGAGAGTTTGTCACTAGGGCCAACCTCTACATCAAAACCTTAAGGTCAAATGATGTCGTGATCGGTATGGACTGGTTGGAATCGCATGATGCGATACTCAACTGTAAGACAAAACGATTGAGATTCGTCGATGACGAGGGCCAAATATGCGTGATTGTAGGTTGGAACTAGGGAGTATCCCTGAGGTTCATATCTTCCTTGCAACTACGGAAGAAAATTCCCAAGGGATGTAAGCTTCATGTGATCCTTGCGTTAAATGAGAAGGGAGTAGCGCAAGGTCTAGAAAACCTTCCGGTGGTGCAAGAGTTTGTGGACGTATTCCCTGAGGAGTTACCTGGGATGCCTCCAAAGAGGGAATTGGAGTTTACCATCGACCTAAAACCAGGAACTGAACTGATAAAAAGAACGCCTTATTGGATGTCAACCCCGAAGTTACAGGAGTTGAAAATGCAACTAAAGGAGTTGTTGGACCTAGGAATTATACGTCCAAGTGTGTCACCGTGGGGTGCACCTGTTATCTTCATATGAAATAAGGATGGGTCATGGATATTCTACATTGATTACCGTCAATTGAATAAGGCAACAATCAAGAATTAGTATCCTTTGCCAAGGATTGATGATTTGTTTGATCAAATCAAAGGTGCGATGGTGTTTTCAAAGATCAATTTGAGATCAAGGTATCACCAGTTACAAATCAAGAAGGACGATGTCCCTAAGACTGCCTTTAATATGAGGTTTGGACATTACGAGTTTACCATTTTACCGTTTGGACTAACAAATGCCCCTGGAGTATTTATGAGTTTGATGAACGGGGTGTTCCATGAATACTTGGACAAGTTCATCCAAGTATTCATTGATGATATTATGATATACTCTTGGACAATGGAGGAGCATGATGAGCACTTGCGCATGGTACTACAATGTCTACGAGAGAACAACTTGTTTGGGAAGTTGTCGAAATGCTCGTTTTATCAATCTAAGATTCACTACTTAGGGCATGTCATCTCCGACGAAGGTATTACTGTGGATCCAAAAAAGGTAGAGGTTATTATGGAATGGCCTGCGCCAAAAAATGTCCCAGAAGTATGTAGCTGCATGGGTTTATCGAGATACTATCGATGATTCATCGAGGCTTTTTTGAAGATAGAAAATCCGATCACGGAATTGCAGAAGAAGGACAAGAAGTTTGTTTGGATGGAGAAATGCATGAAGGAATTTCGGAGGATCAAGGATATATTGATGACAACACTGATACTAAAGGTCCCTGACATGGATGTGGACTTCTTGGTATTCATTGACGCATCCAAGGAAATCGTAGGCAGAGTCTTGATGCAAGACGATAGAGTGATCGCTTACATCTTGAGAAAGTTGAGAAGGCACGAGGAGAACTATGTGACACATGATTTGGAGTTGTTAGAACTTGTTTATGCCTTGAGAGTTTAGAGACACTACCTTATTGGATGAAAATTCAAACTAAAAATGGACCACTGTGTTTTACAACACATATTTACGCAAAGCGACTTGAATGCGTGACAACGAGGTTGGTCGAAATTGTTTAGCGAGTACGATTTCGAGATTACTTACATAAAAGGAATAGTCAACGGAGTGGATGATGCGTTTAGTTAGATGCCATGCATATTTTTTTTTATTCCTCTTTAGACAAACCTACGTGAAACAATTCTAACTTTACAGTGTGACGATGACTGGTTGATCCAGGGGATCAAATTTTGCTCAAAAATTCAAAGTGCTCATAATTGCTTCAAATCGAACGGGGGCGTAGACCTCATCGTTACGAACCCAACGCAACTCATTTGGGTTCAAACGGATGTCGAGAGCAAGAGATATCATGTTTTGTTCAAAATGACAAACAGGCAAAAAAAGGGATGCTGACTGTATAGTCCATACAATCCATACAGATGTTGACATGGCAATCCGTACAACACATGGCAGAGATGAGTGGCAAACAGTTGGCAGATGTGGATGAATGACATTGTGACATGTGGCAGTATTTGGTTGGTTGTACGGTGCCACGTGGCCCAGTCATGGGATGCCACGTGGCACCTTGTTATTGGTTGCTTGTATAAAATTTATTTGGAGTCCACGGGATTCGACCCCGTGACCTCCAACCGCATGTATAGCCTTTGCAAAGTCTGTGTTTCCAACATGCCCCACCATAATCCTTATTATGTATATGGTTTAATATAATTTTAAGTTTGAATTTTTGTGTATTGGCGCGGGGGTCTGGGCTGGGGCTTAGCCCCAGCCCCCGGTCGTATAATACAATAACATATGACCATACCATGGGTACCACAACCACCGATTGGCGTGCGCTATTTGGTTTTGAATGTGGTTTAAATGGTTTTTAAAACCAATGACCCACCACTTGTCTCTTTACTATTCTCCTTTGGGACAGAGCCCCATTTGAGTTTGCACGTGGTCACATGGGCCACATGACCTCGGCCTTGGCAGTTAGGGGCTAGGTGCGCCTGTAACCATCCTACAGTTTGTATCGTTTGTGCGGTTGCACCCGGTACTAAGTTTTAACACTTAAATATGCGTGGGGGCTAGGTTGAGCCAACAAGGGTGCAATTTGTCGATGCAGAGACAACAAGTTTGAAGGGGGACTTCCAGGAAGCCTATCTTCTTCAATTTTTGGCCAAACGAGGTGCCGAAAAAGCCCAGCTAGGGGTTTTTGGACATTCTGGAGCCATTGGAGCCATCTATTTGGCATTTTGAGCATTGTAAAGCACATTTTTGAGCACTTTTATCAAATAATACAAAAGATCCATTGGAAGATGGACCAGGAGATGTAGCCCAAGAGAGGGGTGAACTCCTTTATCATTTGTTGTGTTATGTGTTTTCTGTTCACTGTTTATTGTTTTTTTTTATATGCATCTTGAATGAGTAATTTATATAAAAGTTGTGTTGCAAAGTTGATCCATTTGCATTTTAACACATGAATTAAAACTTGCAAATAATTTCAAGAATACAAGTCTTCTTCATTTTTAGATCAAATTGGTATCAGAGCATAGGTTTTTGAAGACTTGATTATTTGCAAGTGTTTTGTTTTCTAATGCTCACAAGGTTGAAACTCACAAGAGGAGAAGGTCAATTTGTAGAGCCAAGTTCTCATCCTTCAAGGAGGAAGCTTATATCATCACCGCAAGTTTCAAGGAGGCATTCACCAAGTATGGGTCATGAAGAGAGTCATGAACATATTCCTGCAGAAGATGAAGATCTCAGAAAGGTTGTCATGGAAATGAGAGAAATGATGAAAATCTTGATGGAAAGGAATACATGATTACAAGGTGAAGGATCCAACCCTTCAAAGCACAAGGGAGACAGTGGTGATAAAACTCCAAATGGAAATGGAGGGAATGGTGCTTCTCCACCACCCTCACCTCCTTCTTCTTCTTCTTCTTCTACCAGTTCAAGACCTCTTCTGAATTCTCCAAAAGGACATGGTAAAACTCCTTCAAAAATTCCTATGTTAAAGCTTGATATTAAATTCGAATTGTCAATGTACAATGGAGAAGTAAATGCTGAGAAATTAGATAATTGGATTGGTCAGATTGAGGTGTATTGTAGGATACAAAAAATTCAAGATGATGAAACTAAGATTCAGCTTGCTTCTTTAAGATTGGATAGTGCAACACTCATTTGGTGGGAAACCAAAAATCAGGAGGACATGAAGAAACATAGTAAAATTTTAACCTCTTGGAATGATTTTATTGTTGCAATTAAAAGACAATTTTACCCATTGGCATATATGCAAAAAGCTACTATGGATTGGAAAAATTTTATACAAGATAAAGGAAAAAATGTGCAAAGCTTTACTCAAGAATTTAGGAGAAGAGCTTTGGTTTTGGGAGTAGATTTGTCTTCTCAAGAAACTTTACTCAAATACATTGGAGCTTTACATAGTTATTTGAGACATACTATACTCATGTTTAATCCTTCAAATCTAGATGAAGTTTGTGTTCAGGCCACTCATTTGGAAGCAAGAGGAAGGAACGAAACTCATGAGGGTAACAAGAAGCCTTTTAGTCATGGAGACAAAGGAAAGAGGAATTTCAAGGGAAATGGAAAAAAGAATGTTGTTGTTAAGAAAAAGGGAGAAATATTCACATAAAAACATTGTTCAAAAGATGGCCATGATGAAGACCATTGTTGGAAACTTCATCCTGAAAGAAGACTCGAAAAGTTTGGCAACAAAGGGAAGTCAATGACTATTGCAACCATACAACATGATTTAGGTTTTGATTCGGGTGATGAAACAAAGATCACAGCCATGGGTTATCAAGGTAATGGTTCTATTGCAAGTACTAGTTCTTCAAGTAACAATAATCTCAATGTAACTCGACAAGAAAAAGAG
>ML777259.1:1386743-1401823 GCA_009831015.1 Picea engelmannii | reverse complement strand
AAAAATTGAAACCAGTTCGATATGGTCCTTTCGAGATTATTGACAAGATTGGTAACAATGCCTTTCGTTTAGATTTGCCTCCTTATATGCAAATGTATGCAGTTGTTAATGTTGATAATTTGAAATTGTATGAGCCTCCTTTGATTAATGATCAAGGAGAGCATGTTCAGATTCCTTCTACAGATGATTTCACCCCAGAATATCTTACAGAACTGCATGAAGACACAATCCTTGACAGGAGAATGCGAACTTCAAAACAAGGAAATGTGGAGTATCTTCGAGTTAGTCTTAAAGGTACAAATCCAAGCAAAGCCAAGTGGATTGAGGTTGGAAAGGTGAGGGATCTATACCCTCATCTTTAGATGGACTAAAAATAGTCTTTTGGAGGTCCAAAAGATTTCCAATGGGGAGGTGTGATCCAGGGGATCAAATTTTGCTTAAAAATTAAAAGTGCTTGGAATCACTCCAAATCTAATGAGAGCGTAGGCCTCACCGTTACGAACCCAACGCAACTTGTTTGGGTTCAAACGGACATCGGGAGCGAGAGATATCGTGTTCTGTTCAAAATGACAAACAGGCAAAAAAAGGGATGTTGATTGTATAGTCCGTACAGATGCTGACATGGCAGTCTGTACAACACGTGGCAGGGATGAGTGGCAGATAGTTGACATATGTGGATGAATGACATTGTGACACATGGCAGTATTTTGTTGGTTGTACGGTGCCACGTGGCCTATTCATGGGCTGCCACGTGGCACCTTGTTATTGGTTGCTTGTATAAAATTTATTTGGAGTCCACCGGATTCGACCCCGTGACCTCCAACTGCATGTATAGCCTTTGCAAAGTCTGTGTTGCCAACACGCCCCACCATAATCCTTATTATATATATGGTTTAATATAATTTTAAGTTTGAATTGTTGTGTATTGGCGCGAGGGTCCGGGCTGGGGCTTAGCCCTAGCCCTCGATCATATAACAAAATAACATATGACCATACCATGGGTACCACGACCACCAGTTGGCACGCACGATTAGGTTTTGAATGTGGTTTAAACGGTTCTTAAAACCAACGACCCTCCACTTGTCTCTTTATTATTCGTCTTTGGGACAGAGCCCCATTTGAGTTTGCGCGTGGTCACATGGGCCACATGACCTCAATCTTGGCAGTTAGGGGCTAGGTGCGCCCGTAACCGTCCTACAGTTCGCACCATTTGTGTGGTTGCGCCCGGTGCTGAGTTTTAACGCTTAAATATGCGTGGGGGCTAGGTTGAGCCAACAAGGGTGCAATTTGTCGATGCAGAGACAACAAGTTTGAAGGGGGACTTCCAGGAAGCCTATCTTCTTCAATTTTTGGCCAAACGAGGTGCCAAAAAAGCCCATCTAGGGGTTTTTGGACATTCTGGAGCCATTGGAGCCATCTATTTGGCATTTTGAGAATTGTAAAGCACATTTTTGAGCACTTTGAGAAAATAATACAAAAGATCCATTGGAAGCTGGACCAGGAGATGTAGCCCAAGAGAGGGGTGAACTCCTTTATCATTTGTTATGTTATGTGTTTTCTGTTCACTATTTATTGCTACTATTTATATGCATCTTGAATGAGTAATTTATATAAAAGTTGTGTTGCAAAGTTGATCCATTTGCATTTTAACACATGAATTAAAACTTGCAAATAATTTCAAGAATACAAGTCTTCTTCATTTTTAGATCACTGGTAAAAAGAGGTGAAGGATTTTATTGGACAAAACACAATGATGGTACCAAAATTTGAGGCATTTACTGTGGACAATGATGAATTGTTGAGATTTAAAAGTTGAATTTACGTACCGCCCAACGATGAGTTTAGGAGTTTGATCCTAAACAAGGCTCATAGAGAAGTGTACATGGCTCATCCTAGAGTCACGAAGATGAGGGAAGACCTTAAACCCTTATTCTTCTGGAAAGGAATGAAGGCAGACATAGTCAACTATGTGGAAAGATGTCTATAATGTAAGAAGGTGAAGGATGAACATAGAAATCCGACAGGATTACTACAACCACATTATATTCCAGAATCGAAATGGGAGGTCATTTTGATGGATTTCATTTTTGGATTGCCACTGACGACAAGGAGACACGACTCGATTTTTGTGGTAGTCGACACTCTAACGAAGATTGCTCATTTTATTCCTATGCGTACGATGTATTAGGCACCTAACATAGCTAGAGTTTTCATCAGTGATATCGTGAGTTTGGATGGTGTGCCTAAGAGGATTATATCTGATAGAGGATCAGTGTTTACAGGATGACTTTGAACTAGTTTCTAAGAGGCCTTGGGAACCCAACTTAACGTTAGTACTGCGTATCACCCAAAGGTAGACGGGCAAACCGAAAGAACAAACCAAATCTTGGAGGATATGCTACGTATGTACATGATAGACCAACAAAAGCGTTGGGAAGAGTTCTTACCACTGGTAGAGTTTTCATACAACAACAGTTATCAAAACACCATTAAGATGGCACCATTTGAGTTTCTTTATGGGTGACTATGTCAGACGCCTTTGAGTTGGGATCGACTTGAGGATAGGGTCTTGGTGGGACCAGAAGCGATCCAAGAAATGGAAGATCAAATGAAAACAATAAGACGAAGGATCAAAGAAGCGCATGATCGACATAAGATTTATGTCGATGCACAACGTGTCAACCGTAGTTATGAAGTTGGTGATCGAGTCTTCTTGCGGGTGAAACCGCATAAGAGTTTGATCAAGTTTGGAAAGGGTTCTAAAATCTCTCCCAAGTTTGTGGGAACCTTCAAGATTGTGAAAAATAAGGGTTTCGTGGCCTATCGACTAGCCTTTCCTGATTCTTTGAGGCATATGCACGATGTTTTTCACGTATCTATTTTGAGACATTATGTTAGTGATACATGTATTTTCTAATGCAATACTACTCGAAGGGGTACCAATAGGGGTTACGAAGGTTTCCAACAAGGTGAAATAGTGTGTTTCAAGTAATGTGAAACTGATTGTATTTCCAACATGTAGTCTTCCCCAACTGCAGTTTTACCCACTGAATGACATATCATTGTTCTTTAAAGACACCGCCAGTACACATCTCTAGCTTGGAATTTTATTTGTCTAAAATTTTGTAGAGAAAAGTGCTCTAATACTGATGTAAGGTACCAGATGTATTATGTAGAGCAAAAGCAAAATTGTTATGAAAAATATCAACGGAAAGAGAAAAATATAGAGAACAATAACACCATAAGTGATACCTTTATTTATAAAAATCCAATTTCACATGCCTCTTGGAGGGGGAAACCTCCAGTAGAGGAGAGCTCAATTACAAAATAATTCTCAAGAAAAAACTTTTCCATGCTTCTACTCCTATTTATACTATTTCAATCTTCTAGAGAACATTCTAGAGGAAGATATTTCTAGAAGCAAAACCTTCAATTAATCCTTATTACATTAGACATGTTCACATTATTACATATGCCTTATTTATTAATGTCGGCCTTTATCACATAGAAAACATATTATTCTATCTACTTGAGGGGTTAGGGAGGTTAGAACCCTAACACAAAAGATGATCATCTTCCCATCATTGACAATGTAAATAATGAAAAACTAGGAAGTTTGGTTGTCATCTCCATAGGACACTCAATATTTCAATTGTTTTCTAAGTCCATGATTGGTTTAAGCTATGTTACAAGAAATGGAAACATAGTAGGAATTGGGCATCATACAACTCCTTCAGAGACCACTCAAGAAAACCTCTATATAAAACACATGGAAAAATATTTTCCATCAATTTTCAAATATTTTTAGTTCCTTTTCAATCATTTAGAGGTGAATATACATTTATCTTGTTAAGGCTGAATTTTGTGATTGCGGTCTATCCTTAGAAGACAACTAGTGCTTTCAATAGATGTTATGCTCATTTCACTTGAAAATATAACAAATGGCCAATGTACACTCATGATTCTATTGACACTACCAAATATGAGCCTTTGTCTATGTTTTCAGATGAAGTAGGCTCTCATGTTAAAGGTAATGAAGTTGGTATCAAGTGATATGAGTTTCCATCTCTATTATGTTCAATTCATTTACTTATATAAACATAATATACTCGTATTTTTGTTTTACTTTTCTATTTATTTTCCTTTCTTGGAGGTTGTTGAGTCAGGGGTGATGGCTTACTTGTTTTTGATAGAATAATGATCTCTACACCATCTTTTGTGGTTGAGTGATTTACAGTTTTGTTCTTCAAACATATTGGACATAATACTTCCTAAACTCTAAAAGTTTGTAATGACTATACGATAAGTTGAGATCCAAGCTACAATAGTTAATTCACTATATGAAAGGTTAAAGGTTAATATGGAACAAAAATACTCATGAAGGTTTCTCTGATAAATCAAGGAATGATAACCATGTTATTTCTACACTAGCTTTATCCCACACCTAGAAATTTACATCTTTTGACCTTTATATGTTAAAAATTAATGATGATTGTATCTTTACGATTATGGGAATGTTACAATTGGTATCATAGCTTAGGATATAGCACTAGGGGCTATATGGGATCAAGAAAGGATCATATCCATTAGATATACCATCTTAATTGCATTATAGATTCACATTTCAAGAATGTTGCAAATCCCGTGATTTTAAGTTTACCACCAAATGTTGGAAGAAATATCAAAAGAGCATGTGAGAGACTGCCAAAGGCATTGTGAATTATAACTCGGAGTGCATTTTTATAAACATTATGCTTGTATGTGTTGGTTCTCTAGTCCACCACATTGGTCGTATTATTCTTGAAGTGAGCATTATTATAAGGATTTAAATTCTAAGCCTCTAAAACTGGATGAACCCAATGGTAAGGCTAAAATGAATTTGGGAAGATGAATTTTAAGAGTGATTTTGCAGATGAAGATAGTTATAAGTTGCAAAGATAAAAGTTATGTCATATTTTTTAGGATAATAACAAAAACTTAAATGTTAAACCTCCAAAACAAGATGGACCTAATGTTATGCTTAAAAAGAAGTTGGAAAGTAGATATAAGGTTTTGAATCTAGAAAAATTAGCATCATCTTCCTCCAATGGTTTGGGATAACAATGCCCATGTCAGGATTGGTATGTAAGACCTTGCACATGCTACCCTCATAAACTTCTTGGAGAACTGGTAATGTTATTAGGATATCTGAAACACAAGAAAGATGCTCCACATAATTAGTAATAAGAGCCTCTCTAATTATGTCTTGCTTGAAGTTTCCCTAAATAAGTATACAAATGGACATAAGAAAAGATACCCCTTTGTGGAATCAGTCCAATTGAAAGTAAAGGTGACAAGTGAGATTTATTTGGAAAACACAACCTCAGCACAAACATCAATTCCAAAGAAAACATATCACTTATATAAGTGCTAAAGGGAATTTGTGGCATCAAGATGAGTTGAGAACATCATAATTGTATACCTTCTATTTGTTCCTTCTTCGAAACACATGACATCTTCCTCATCGCAGCTGTATGAAGGATGAGCTCGGGTTTAATGAGAACTTAAGGAAAAATGATTTACACCTTCAATCTACACAACAAATTCTTATTTGTGAAGGAGAGGATTTTATCTTGTCTACACCATGATGTTAACTTTCATTTCAGAATGAAGACATTGAAAGATTGAACTAATTGTTCATTTATTTTCACCAAACAGTCTCATAAGTGGAGTATCTATTCCTCCAAAATTCTTCTTCATAAAAACTTGTTGATTTGTCCTCGTGGACAAAGAACCTATGACCAAAATTCATGGTTCAATTGTTGCTTGAGAAATGAGGCTACGTTGCCAAAATACTTAAAATAAAAAGACCATCTCAGAGACGTTGGGAAGTGATGCTTATAGGTTTGGAGATGGAAAATATGTCTTGATTGTCATATTGACTCTAACACATGTCATTCTTGTCAATGTTCAGAGAGAGGCAAAGAGCAGAAACAGTGAACAAAGCAGAGATACAAGATCAAGTCTATAGGGTTTCAATACCCGTCTAAGTATTAAATAGGTTACAAAGATACAACGAGGATCCAAACGGATCTACCAAACACTGCAGTAAACTCAACTGAATTCAATGTGAAGTGGAGTCTAACTCCACTAAACTCCGTGAGCTGCACTGAACTCCATGAGCTGGACAGGTGGGCGGACAGCTGGAGATTATCCATGTCAATGTTCAGACAGAGAGCAGAAATAATAAACAAGGACAGAAACAAAGATGCAGGATCAACACTGTGGGGTTACAATACCCGTCTAGCTATTAAATAGGTTACATAAAGTACAGATTGATCCAACGGATCTGTACAAAACACTGCAGTAAACTAAACTGAAATCAATGACTAACTGATGCTAACTGGAGTTGAATCGTTGAGCTGACAAACCGCTTGACACCTGGCAAACCGTTTGACACGTGGGTGGACAGCTGGAGATTATCTTTAACAATTCTGAAAAATGCAGGGAATGGAACATAAACTTTCTTGTAGATCCTTTGTTCTGAGGAGCTTATGGAATTGGGCTTCAGGTCATCTTGTTGGAGGGGTTCCCAAAATAAAACGTCTCTGGTTTCTACAGTTTATTCAAGGTCTATTGAAACTTCTTAGCTTACAGCATTACATCTAACCATTTTAATCATAAACCTATTGTCAGACATCTTATTTGTTCAATGCTTGTGCATGTATATGGGCAATATAGTCAGTGTTCCATTCCTATAGGATTGCCTAGTGTTATGAATATATTATCGTTATTTATAGTACAAGATACACTTTCCATTGATCTTATTATTGTTAATCAACAATACTCAAGTACACTTTACTGCTAAAGACATATATTTTGTAAACACAGGCCTATTAATATAGCTAGAGAAAGGTCAAGTATCATCACAGATGAATATGTGCAATTACAAAAACTGACAGGGATAAATTTGGTGGTTTGAGTTTGAACCCAACCTGGAATAAGTGTTTTGTGTATCTTTCCATACTATAAGATTCAGAACTCATGGATGCCTATATATTTATATTCACACATCATCTTCTCATGAATATTCTAATCATAATGGCAAGATTGAAATTGGCTTTGGTGCCCATTCCTATGATGCAAAGAGGGATGCATGTATCTTATTCGTTGTTCTTGTGAGATTGGCTTGGTCACATGGAATTTAGCATTTTGATATGTAGATTCAACCTCAGTGACAAGAGGAGCAGCTGTATAAATGATTACCAAAGGATTGATTCGTAGCAGTTCTGTAGGTTTTCATAGGAAATTGAATAATGCACAAGTTCATCATGGTGCTCTGTATATTTATTCAAATACTAATAACTTCGGAATGAGAACAACGTCTGGTAGGGTAGTTATATTTTATTCGTTTTGCCTATTTTCCCACAACTTGACATATATCTGAGAAAAGAGGAATTATTATGGATTTTTAGAAGATATTTCTATAGTATGTCAGACTAATTGTAAAAAGTTTTGTTATCAATCTAATAGTTGTTGAAAGGAAGAGAATGAATTCTTAGATATATTTAGAAAACAATTTGTGAAAGATAATTCAGAAGAAGTGAATTTGTGGAAGATAATTCAGCAGAAGAAAATGATGTTGGTAATGCTTTGCAAGGCCAGAATAAGACACTGCAGTTAGATATTGATAAGCACGAGAAACAGTTAGAGAAACTTAAACATAAGGATCCTAAATCTTTGAAATTCTTAAAAAAAAAATGGAAAGGAACTTCTTCAATTCAATCATGAATATAAAATTGACTCTGAAGAAGACATTGGGAATATTAAGGAAGCTGTTCTGAAGCCTGGTCAACTAGAAGAGAGTTACAACAAAAGTTTGAATCCTTCATCAAAAAAGGTCCTCAAAATTGCTCAGGTTGATGCTGTCAAGAAATAAAGGAGAGATAAAACATAGGATCTCTTCGTTGCCTCTTGAAAGATTTTAGAACTGCGTGTCTCTATGGGGATGGGGAAGATACGTCTCCTTTTATAACTGCATGTCTCTATGGGGATGGGGGAAAATTTTAAAGGTTCTACTTCACTTCTGGGGTAGTAGCGGAGGACCACTCTTTGTTGTAATTTTATTATTTATTCAAGATATAATTCTCCATCTGGATTCTGATTTTTTTAACTCTTTCCTGAAAACTATCTACAAGGTTTTTGCAGTAAACTTCAAACTTCTCAACACAACAAACCTTTAACAGATTGAGTTCCTAAAGAACTTTGTTGTGGAACTCTATGGAGTGGACTTGTGGATTTGTCAAATGCTTATCAACATGTATTTGCATTCATTAATTAGCTGGTAATAGTTTCACGACGTGACTTCACATTCAATAACAAGTGAATGCTTAGGTTGGCAAAAGTGAAGGTGTAAAGTATCAACATTGAATTGGACCGATAATTTGTGAACTCAAGGAGAACTAGGTTTGCCCTCTCAATTTTTAAATTGGTCCTGTTTTGATTACACACTCACAAGATCACGTAATATTGATAGACATGATAACATTATATGTTTTATGCTTTTTTATATGGTTTATGAATTTCTTCGGAAAAATACCATTTTCATAATTCAAGTCTTTGTAATGAAACGAGGAAAGAGGTTTCCAACTTACACAATCATGTGATTTATATGTATAATGTTTATCTTAATTTGTGATAGAAATTGCAGCCTAAGTGGGTCTAATGGTTAAGAACATGTGCTTCCTCCTAAGAGATCACAAGTTCAAATCCAGAGGGGGCTAGTGTATGTATACCTCCATAGAATTTACCAGTCAAATCGTTCGGTCGAGGGGGTCTGTAACATACCCATCCACCCACAGGTTGGGCATGCGAACCACAAGTCCCTTCTTTGGACTAATTTGATCTCTGCTCTAACTTTAAATAACAGAGAATGCATGGAAGATTCACATGCATTGATCAAGATTCATGCTAAACATACAAGCAATGAAGCATACGACATGCACAACAATACACAAAAAGCATGCATACTCTAAACATATCGAATTCAACGATAATTACACAATGAAATAATTCATACACAGGTAATTAATACCATAACAGAGAGCACTTATCTTTTATAGAAGAGAACCACCAACTAGCTGCAGACCAAGGATGTTCCACCCAACCGTAGACATTGTTGCTCCAAGTCTCAACAACAATGTCACCCCTGAGCTGAGGCTATGAATCCACGAGGACAGTTCTAGAGTGTTACTCGGCTTCCCAAACCAGTCAGCACTCAAGCTCTCATAGGCTTCCCCAACACTCACAACAATCCAAGTACCCAACTCTCTTCTACCTAGCCTGCACCACCCAAGAGAATGGACCCCCACCCTTATCTGCCACGTAGTCCCTCAGACAGTGCTTCTCCTTCCAGAGCTCCAGTGCAGCTGGGCCAGAATCTCCATGCTGGGACTCTTAGGAGTCGCAACTCTGAGCAAGGTTGGACACAAGCCACAACATCTCAGACATGCAAGCCTCGATTCATGGCTAGATTACACCAGTGATCTCTGCAACCAACAAAACATGGTTGTTCTTCAACAGTTTGCTTCCCTTCCCAAGCCAAACGCAAATGAGGAGACGAGCGGGTGCGGGAAAGAATGGAGTGAAGTCTCTACCCAAGGTGTGGAATAGTGAACAAATCAGTTGAATGAATGTGTGAACAGGTGGAGCAACCCACAACAGAACGAGAGCAAGAATGGGAGTGAGAGGAGAACGAACAACCATGACCAATAGAACGACCAACCCCCCCAACAGACCAGGGACAGGTTTTTGAACTCTTGGGAGTCAAGAACCTCCTGGCCTTCCCCCAAGAAGCTCACGTAATTGTTATTGTCCATTAAGAAAAAATGGAGAATAAAGTATAAAAATAAATGCTTAGCCCCACAATCCCCCTCTCTTGTGGAATCATAGACCCCTATAACTCTAGTCCTTGTCCGTCTAGCAGCCAACAATGTATTTATTTTTAATAATAATCAAAACATTACATTTCTTAGGCACATTGGCCTTTTAATAATTTTTTGGGCACTCTGGCCTCTCACCAGTGTAACAATACATTATTTAATATGGGGCTCAAAACCCGTGGTGTTACATCCCCTCCCCCTTATTTTGGCACTGTCCTCAGTGCATATACAAACAGGAATCAAAATTCCAAAATTTATTCAAAAAATTTTCAGTACTCTGTTTGCATGGCATCTTCATTCTCCCAAGTAGCATCTTTAGGACCGTAGCAGGTCCACTGAACTTTTACCAGCTCTATAACTCAATTCTGGAGCATTTTGACTTTTTTGTCCAATATTCGCACTGGTTGAACCTGAAAATCTCCCTCTATCTCTACCTGAATCAAATGTCAATCCATAACATGGTTAGGATCATGTACATATTTATTTAGCAAAGAGACATGAAATACATTATGCAAATTCATGGAAACAGAGAATGCAAGCATGTATGCCACTGGACCTATTCTGTCTAATATCTCAAATGGACCACAAAATCTGGCTGCCAGCTTTGTATAGCTACCCAGCTTCAAATATCTCTTCTTGTACTTTACTTTCAAAAGAACATGCTTCCCTACTTTAAATTATCTTGATATCATATTCTTATCGGCATAAATTTTCTGTCTATCCTGAGCTGCTTTTAAATTCTTCTTAATCTTAACCATCTGGTCTTCCATATCCTTGAGCAACTCTGACCCAAGTACCACTCTATCTGTTGGGTTGTCCCAACTTACTAGAGTACTGCATTTTCTACCATACAAATATTCAAATGGGCTCATCTTCAATGAAGCTTGATACCCATTATTATAGGCAAACTCAACCAAGTGCAATTAATCTTCCCACTTAGATGATTTATCCATCACATACATTCTCAACATGTCTTCAATTACTCAGTTGACCCTCTTTGTCTTCCCATCTGACTATGGATGGTATGGTGTGATTAAGTTCATATTTCTACCAAATCCTTTAAATAATCCCTTCCATAAATTTGAAGTAAACTTTGTGTCTTTGTCTGAGACAATTGTCCTAGGTATCCCATCCAACCTAGCAATTTCCTTCACATAAATTTCTGCAATATTAGTTGATGTGTTAGTTGTTTTTACAAGAACAAAATGAGCATCCTTTGTCAATTTATCAACCACTACCATGATTGAATCTTGTTACCTTGTTGTCTTTGGAAACTTTGTTATAAAATCAATGGTTATCACTTCTCATTTCTTCTCTGAGATTGCTAATAGTTGTAGCAAACTCGTTGGGTGTCTATGCTCAGCCTTCACTCTCTGACATTCCATACATCTGGCGATGTAATCAACAACATAATTTTTCATCATCGGCCAAAAGAATTGGCTTCTTACTGATGTAATTGTTTTCTGGTAACCAAGATGTCTAGCATATGGAACATTATGCATTTCCTTTAATACCAAATTCCTAAGTTCTCCCGAACTAGGAACATAATTCTATTTTTATGCATAAGTAATCCATCTTCCTTTATCTCATACTCTTTCATTTTCTGTTGTACATCCTCTTGCTGCAAGATTTATTTTACCTGTAGGTAATGTTGATCTGTAACAACAACATCTAAAACTTTTCTCTTCAAGTCTGACTGATGCATAATGACAGTTGTAGCATGCATGAGATGCACCCATATACTAAGTGCATCAACAACTTTATTTTCTTTTCCCTTGATATGCTTGATATCAAAGTCATATTCACTTAAAAATTCCAACCATCTTGTTTGTGTGGCATTCAACGTTGGTTGTTCAAAAAGATACTTCAGACCACTCTGGTATGTTCTTAATTCAAATCTCCTTCTCATGAGACAGTGCCTCCAAATCTTCAACACATGAACAATGGCAGCAAACTTCAATTCATGTATGGCATAGTTCCTCTCATGCTCTTTAATCTTTCTGGACTCATAACCAATGACATGTTCATTTTCAGTAAGAACTCCACCAAGTCCTTTCTTTCATGCAATTGTGCATACCACAAAATTTTCATTTGGGTCGGCAATATTTAACACAGGTGCACTAGTGAGTAACTCCTTAACAAATTAAAGTTATCTTCACATTCAGATGTCCATTCAAATTTGATTCCCTTCTTGTGCAAATAAGTGATGGGATGAGCAATCTTAGAGAAATTTTCTATAAACCTTCTGTAGTAAACATCTAACCCCATAAAAGATCTGACTTCTGAAACATTCATGGGCATTGGCCATCCTCTAATGGATTCAATCTTATCTGGATCCACTACTATACCCTGTTATGAAATAATGTGCCCTAAGTAATAGATTTGTTCTTGATAAAAAAAACACTTACTCAGTTTGGCATACAATTGATGTTCTCTCAGCACTTGCAATACCAATCTTAGGTGATGTTCATGCTCTTCGTGTGACTTAGAATAGACAAGTATGTCTTCCATGAATACTATGACAAACTTATCCAAATAATTTATGAATATGCTATTCATTAAGCACATAAAGACATCTAGTGCATTGGACAATCCAAATGGAACCACTACAAATTCATAATTCCCATACTTGGTTCTAAAAGTTGTCTCATGGATATCTTCTCCTTTGATTCTTACCTGATGGTATCCCAATCTCAAGTCTATCTTTGAAAATATATTTTCTCCTCTTAGTTGATCAAAGAAGTCATCAATTCTGGGTAAAGGATACTTGTTATTTATAGTAAACTTATTCAGCTATCAGAAGTCAATACATAGCCTCAAGGTTCCATCTCTCTTTTTGACAAAGAGTATTGGCACTCCCCAAGGTGAAACACTTGGGCGTATGTACCCTTTCTTCAACAATTCCTCCAACTACATTTATAATTATTTTAACTCTGGTGTGCTCATTATGTAAGGTGTTTTTGACACTGGGGAAGCTCCTAGAACTAAATCAATAAAGAAATATATTTCCCTTTTTGGTGGAAACCCTGGTATTTCTTGGAATACATCTTTAAATTCTTGTAGTATCGTAAAATATTCAAGGCTTGGACCCTTTGTATTTTTTGGCTCCTCCACATGGGATGCATACAACTGACACCCTTTTTTGAAGCACCTCTTCAGTTGTAAGGATGAAATATCTCTTATAGAGATGGGTCTTGGTATAGCTTTCACAGTGCTCTTTTTCCATCTCCATCAAGACATGTAAATGTCTTGCTATGACAATCTATGACAACATGATGTTTGTCCAACCAATCCATTCCAGTTAGAATATCTAAGACCCCAATGGTATGATATTTAGATCAGCACTAGTATTCACACCATTAAGACCTATGGTACAACCTCTGACCATATCATGGATTCTCCTTTTGGTTCTAGTGGCTAGTTGAACCAAACTTGATTTCCCAAGCTTACTTTTCTCCAAATGAAATCTATCCACTATCTTAGGATCAATGTAACAATTACTTGTTCCCTAATCAATCAAAATAGAAACAAGTTGATTAATGGTATTACCTTCCACCTCGATCATATTGGACTGGTACTCTGTTTGTCGATCATCTAAGGCTGCATAAATTCTTCCCATGTCTTCGACTGTTGTAGCCTCTTGGATGTGGTGCACGGTCTTCAGTACTCTGTCATTTCTGTGACGAAAATCCTTGCACATGTGATCTTCTTTGTATCCCCAACATTGGATTGGTGGTCTTCCCCTTTTTCCCAATGAGTCTTCTTTCTTGGATTCATCCTTAGCATACTGATCTTTATGATTTTTATTAGGCTCATTTCTATTGAAAGAAGGTTTGAATCCCTTCTTTCTCTGATTAGACTTCTCCTTCTTCTTATCCTTCCAAGATTTATGCATGGCTTCTCTACCCTGGCCTTGCTCATACAGGTACTTAGCTTTCCTGATAGCCTTAGTCAAAGTATTAGGCTCATCATACCGAATTTTTTCTTTATAAAAGGATGGCATCCCACTCCTATGTATTTTCACATTTTCATCATTTATAAACTCAACATACTTTAACAACCCTAAGAACTTCTTCTCATATTCTGCCATGGACATGCTTCCCAGCCGAAGTTCAAAGAACTCCTGCATTTTCTTGTCATAGAAATGCTCCGAGAGGTACTCCTTCTGAAAATACTTCTTGAACTGCTTCCAAGTGATCCTATTCTCATTAATATGTTCAACTTTATTCAGTTGGTCCCACCACATAAAAACTTTTTCATGTAACTGGTAGGTGGCAATTATAGATTCTAGGTTTGATATTGAATAGTTATGCAATTGGAAATATCTCCTGAGTCCAAGCAACCAAGATTCAACATCATCTTTTCTTTATCTTTCACCATCGAAGGATGGTGGCCTAAGATTCCTCACCTCTCCTTGCAAACTGTCCAATTCATGCCCTCTTCTTTGGTGCCTAATGGGAGACACCTCTGGACTACTTATGGACTCTTCAAATGCATAAGACCTTCTTGTTGACTAAGGAGGTGAGTGGTGTCTATGAGCTATGCTAGAACTTCTTGAATAACCAGCTCTTCCACGATCATCTCTTATTTCATGATACCTACCTCCTTCCTTTCACTTTGAGCCATTCTTTATGTGTATTTGCAACTAATTTAAGCTCTGCAACATTCAAGCATTTATATGAATTTGTTCTCTCATCAACCTCTCATTGTATTCCTTGTAGCTTGTCACATACCCACTACCTAAATCGGATTTTTCTGGTCTTCTACCAAATCAGAATCCCTAAACATCCATGGAGGACCAGCGTAAGCTGGCTCTTTCTCTCTCCTCGCTCCCATGTGGTCGCGGGTCACGATCACAGTCCGAATAAACACAGTACCTCTTTCATATTTCGTGCCCCAATGCTACAGTGATGTCGAGTCGTTTGACTTGGCAACCGTCGAATCCCGACAGGGCTAGCGATCGGCCAATGGGGGCGAATACCTACAGGGTTAGCAAATGGATAATAGGAACAAATCCCAACAGGGCCAAAGAATATCCAATGAGAAACGGCCTCGTTGCGCGGTTAAGTGGAACACATGTGGCAGAGAGGGAAACGCGACACGGTGGTCGACGTGACAGGAGGGGCCCCACTTCACACGCCACACTATTCCGGACCCCCC
>ML777259.1:1369142-1386686 GCA_009831015.1 Picea engelmannii | reverse complement strand
AAAGGGGGCTCTGGAATGCATCCTCAACCGTAGATTTGGGTAGGTGGGCTCTGGCCATCCAGATCTGTTCACTACTTACCCTAATGTGCGCTCGCTCCCCAGCGTAAAACTGGCATCTCTTCCTCACATCGGACGATCGTTACAGACCCTGAGATTTCCCAAAGGAATCTTGTCTGTCCATCGGGACTTAGCCACATGCTATTGTCTCGACATTATGGATCGGGATTTGTCAAGGCAAGGGCCCGAGTTTTTGTCAGCGGAACTCCCGAATCCCCGATCCCCGAAACGGGTAATCTCTCAACACGTCACCTCCTTAAATTGAACGGTCCACAACTGCTCTGGGGTTTCCACCCAGGAAAATCCTGATCCCTTTTCACCAGGACTCTCGATCTCGCGATTTTAGATTCCCCGGAATGGGAGATCTCACGACGCGTGGCCTCCATCAATCGGACGGCTCATATCCATCCCGGGGTTTTCACCATGGAAAATATCGAACTCTTGTCAACAGGAATCCCGATTCCATGATTCCTGATTTCCTGAAATGGGAGATCTCACAACACGTGGCCTTCGTCTATCGGATGACTCAGATCCGTCCCGGGGTTTTCACCATGGAAAATCCCGAACTCTTATCAACAGGAATCCCGATTCTGCGATTCCCAATTTCCCGAAATGGGAAATCTCACGACACGTGGCCTCCGTCAATCGGATGGCTCAGATCTGTCCCGGGGTTTTCACCATGGAAAATCCCGAACTCTTGTCAATAGGAATCCCAATTCCGCGATTCTCGATTTCCCGAAATGGGAGTTCTCACGACACATGGCCTCCGTCAATCGGACGGCTCAGATCCGTCCTAGGGTTTTTACCCCTAATACACTGGAGTCTTAACCCTCGGGTAACTCCTGACAGATCCAATGGCTGTCGGGTTTTTTAGCCGAGATCTGACGGCTCATAATGGTTCCTACCCATGCATTCTTCCATGACTCCCTGGGCGTGGAAAAGATCCACGGTCCAGATACTCTCATGAACCTTGGGGATCTACGGTCCTAAACTCTTTGCTACCCACGAAGACACAGGAAAACCAAGTGGTAAGGCATTTAACGCCCTACTTTCTCCTACTAATCTAACGGTCATGGGTGACCGCAGATTCCCCGACGAAATCTCGTCCGTCGATTAATACCTATAAGGTTAAGGTACTTAACTTTCCAACTCCTTCCTCTGATCTGACGATCATGAGTGACCACAAATCTCCCGACGGGATCTCATCCGTCGATTTGTTACTTCATCCTTATGCTGTCATCTCGGTTTTCAAGAGGATCGTTCCTCCTTATGCAGGGTTACTAAGGCCTTACGCCTTCACAACCGCCTTCCTGGTTCTTGATGGGCTTTTCAAGGAAGGTATTTCTATGGGGAGAATTACTCAGGGTACTACTTGAGGTATATAAGGATGTCGTCCTCCCAAGAGACAGGCATGAAGTCTGAATTAGATCAGTACGCACACAAATAACGAATTCATGAGGACATAAACCATACGTAGTCTTTCTATATAAATATACAACTACTAGTACTGATCAAAACACCATAAAGTCATTCTTATAATGAAATCATTCACAGTTTCACAGCTTATGAGCATAATTATCAGAATAAGCATATATATATATTTCAAGATGCCAGAGGCAAAACACTTATCAGAGATAACACCAGGGGTCAAGAAACTGCTGAGAGGGGTGCTCGTTTCCACCCAACCGTAGGCTTAGCGACTCCCGTCGGATTTACCACTAGCCACCCCCGAGGTGAGACCACAATGTTGTCAGACTGCGTCTTTGTTTGCCAGTGACCAAGAGCGAAGGTTGCAATCCTTCCTCTCTGCTATCACTCACTCTGCATATTGCCAGAGTTCTCCCCTCACGTCTGCCCCAGCCCAATCGCTTCTACCCCACGCCTTATCCTCTTGCAAGGTTTCATGTGGCGCGATTACCCTCGCACTGGCCAATCATGATGGCTCTATGGATGGGTGGTTCACCTCCCCATCCCTCATTAATTCCTGAGGAGCCATCAACCTACCAGTCTGCGAGGCATTTAATTCGGGGTCAGCGAGCCGCTTTTGGTTCTCCGGGCCAGTGGAGTCCAAATATGGTATTAATTCTCGGTGGAAGTTAACACCACCTTTCCAGGTGCCTTCCACCGCCATCGTTGTCTCTTTTCTGCACATCCCCTCTCAGCAGTCCCGCAATAAAATTCATAAGGTTATTCACATTCATTGACCTTTTCCTCAAGGTCTATTTACATCACATATTCACATTTATGAGTTTTCCATAGTTCTTGTTCAATCCAGTTATTTTTACAAACTAGGGGAAATGGGGTGTTACAATTCCCTCCCCCTTAAAAGGAACATCGTCCTCGATGTTCTTATCTACTAACATGAATTGCATGTACAGAAGTAAACAAAATCGAATATGTGTGTCTCATTGCATCCTCCATTTCCCATGTAGCCTCATCTGGGCCAAAATGTTTCCACTGCACCTTGACCTGTACAATGGTTCTGATCTGGAGCGGGGTTTCCTTTCTATCCAGTATGCATTGGGGTTCTGGTAGAAATTCTCCCTCCAGTTCCACCTGGATCACAGACCAGTCAATTATATGATTAGCATCATGTACATATTTCTTCAATAATGAAACATGGAAAACATTATGTGCTTTTACTATGGGAGGAAGTGCTAGCCAATAGGCTACAGGTCCCACTCTATCTACAACCTCAAAGGGTCCACAATACTGGGGTGCCAACTTGGCACAAGCTCCCATTTTCAGGGAACTCCTTCTGGGCTTAATTCTGAGATATACATGGTCTCTCATTTTGAACTCTCTTGGAGTTCTCTTCTGATCAGCATAACTTTTCTGTCGGTTCTGAGCGACCTTCAGATTTTTTTTTATCTGAGTCACTTGTTGTTCCATTTATTTCAACATGTCGGGTCCAAAAGAAACCTATTTACAGGATTACTCCAGCTGACTGGAGTATTACACGGCCTACCATAGAGGACCTCGAAGGGACTCATCTTTAAGGATGCTTGATAGTCGTTGTTGTAGGCGAATTCTACCAATGGCAGGTAGTCTTCCCATTTCCTAGGTTGATGCATTACATGCATCCTTAACATATCCTCTAATATTTGATTCACTCTTTATGTCTGTCTGTCGGTTTGAGGGTGATAGGCGGTGCTGAACAACAATTTGGTCTCCAAACCAGCCATCAATGATTTCCAAAAGTTGGAAGTAAATTTTGTGTCTCTGTCAGACACTATCTATGTCGGCATATCGTGCAATCTGAATACCTCTTTCATGAATATCTGGGCGATATCTATCGCCTTGCAGGTTGATTTTACGGGGATGAAATGAGAGGAATTCCTCAGTTTATCCACCACCACCATAATGGCATTATTCTGTTTAGTTGAAGTTGGTAATCCAGTGATAAAATCCATGGAGATGGTTTCCCATTTCCATTCTGGGATGGGTAAAGGGTGTAATAGTCCTATTGGGTGTCGACGTTCTTCTTTAACCTGTTGGCATTCTATGCATTGGGCCAAGTATTTGGCTATGTCTTTCTTCAATCCAAGCCATTAAAATTGTTTCTGGGTGGCAGTGATCATTTTCTGGTATCTGGCAGTAATTTATACACAGTCTAAGGGTGCCTTCCTTCTTTTTCACAAACAGGACTGGTGCTCCCCATGGGGACACGCTGGTTCGAATATAACCCTTATCCATCATTTCTTTCAATTGTAATTTGAATTCCACTAACTCAGGTGTGCTCATCCGGTAGGGTGTCCTAGACACTAGCACTGCTCTTGGTGCGAGCTCTATCGAGAAGTCAATGTCTCTTCTCGGAGGTAGACCCGGTACCTCTTCCGGAAACACATCTGTGTATTCTCTCAGGATAGGGTGTTCCTCAGGGCTTGGTTTAGCACCTTCGGTTGTTTTCAACACCTGTATTGCATATAGGGGACATCCCTTTCGACAATACTTTCTCAATTGCAGGGCTGATATTTGTCTCACCGAGACCGGTTTTCAGATCCCTTGAAGGGTTATCCTTTTTCCTTCTTTGCTCACACATTCTAAGGTTTTATGGTAACAATCCAATTTGGCTTTATGGGCGGATATCCAGTCCATACCAATCAATAGATCGTATGATCCCACGGGTAATACGTTAAGGGTTGCTTGGGTGGGCAATTCACCCAACATTAAATGGCAGGCTGGTATGGCCTCTACCACCTTTCTTTTAGTGCCAGTGGCTAACTGTATCAACCATGGCTTGGTTTGTTTTTGTGGTTGTAGCTTACACTTATCCATGGTCTTAGGGGCTATATAACTCAAATTTGAACCAGGTTCAATTAAAACAGACACTAGATGGTTGAAAATCATACCTTCTATTTCCACCACTGAAGCTTGGTGGTCAGCTTGGTTATTATCCAAGGCTGCATAAATCTGCAGCACACTCCTTGCCACATCATTGACTGTGGTAGCTTCCTGAATGTTATAAACTTTCTGACTATTCTGTTGTCGGTGTGGACAGTCCCTCAAGAGATGCTCTTCTCCTCAACCCCATCATTTTAGAGGTTCTTTCTTTGGGTTATTAGTCTTTACTAGTATAGGTCCAGAAGTTTTATTTCCGTCTGATGATGGAAAGTTCTGCTGGAGTACACTTCGAGTTGGAAATTTCATTATGGGGTTCTTCTTGTAGCTCTTAAATCTTGAGGATTTGATCCCCTTTTTCTAAAATCTCGAACCACTCTTTTGTCTCCAGTCTCCACGAGACTCTGCCCGATGTCCATATTGTTCATGACAATATGTTGCCTTTTGAATAGTGTCTTCTAAGGTCTTTGGATCGTCGAATTCAATTCGGTTCTGGTATTCCTTGGGTATCCCACTGATGAAGCGTTGCACCTTCGCCTTCTCTGCTTTGATGTAGGGTACATATCTCAATAAGTCGAGGAATTTGTTGACATATTCCTCTATAGTAAGTTGTCCCAGTTTGAGTTCATAAAACTCTTTAGCCTTCTCGTCAAAATATATTTCCAACAAATACTTCTTCCAGAAGTACTTCTCAAACCGTTTCCAAGACAGGTCCTCCTCACGGACCCCTTTCATATTCTTAAGGTCTTCCCACCAGATGGAAGCCTTTCTGTTCATATTGAAAGTGGCCACTCGGGCCTTCAAATTCTCTGAAAAATCATGGACTCTGAAATATTTCTTCAGTCCAAGTAGTCAAGCTTCGGCTTCCTCTCCCTTCTTTATCTCACCGTCGAAGGAGGGAGGTTTGGCCTTTCTGAATTCCTCAAATTTATGACTCTTGGAAGTCTTTTGCTTCTTCTGTTTTCGTCGAGAATAAGAATTGGTCCTGCTGCTAGAAGAGACTTCTGAATCGCTAGCTTCCTTCTTAGTGGAATCGTCCGGCATGGGTCCTTTACCTCTGGGGTGGACCTTTCTTGAGGTGCTCCTCTCAGTATGGCCACTGATATGACCATGTTTCTGCACTTTGGGTTCATGCTGCATTTGTCATTGTAGGTTGGATAAGCTCTGCAGTAACACTGCATTAATTTCAGTTTCCTTTTCTTGTTCTTTCATCATCCTTTCATTGTCGGCCTTGCAGCTTTGCAACTCAACCATGAGACTCCTCACAGTCTTGGCTAGGTTTGGAGGGGTTCCTATCGCTCTTCTTTCGTCAGACTCTTCATCTCTATTGTGGGAGCCTTCTCCCATCTCTTGGTGAGTCACCATTCTCTGCATCTGTAAATTCCCATGGCTGATCGTTCGCTTAGGTGAAAAGACAAACGCTAATTGTTAGTCAAGAGTTAGATATATTTTTATAATCTGCACATAATTTATAATTCTTTCACATGCATACACAGTCGGGTTCTCGTTTCCAAGTTTTCAATCCTGGACAAGAGAGTTACGTTAGGGGGTTTCTCTTCGTAGGAGTACTTCGAATGGAGCTTATGCGCAACTCGTTCATGATCCCAATCAGGCAGAGTGTTGTAACCATGCTCTAATACCACTTTGTCACATACCCACTACCTAAATCGGATTTTTCTGGTCTTCTGCCGAATCAGAAGCCCTGAACATCCATGGAGGACCAGCGTAAGCTGGCTCTTTCTCTCTCCCCGCTCCCATGTGGTCACGGGTCACGATCATAGTCCGAATAAATGTAGTACCTCTTTCATATTTTTCACCCCGGTGCTACAGTGATGTCGAGTCATTTGACTTGGAAACCGTCGAATCCCGACAGGGCTAGCGATCGACCAATGGGGGCAAATCCCTACAGGGTTAGCAAATGGATAATAGGAAAAAATCCCAACAGGGCCAGAGAACAACCAATGAGAAACGACCTCGTTGCGCGGTTAAGTGGAACACAGGTGGCAAAGAGGGAAACGCGACACGGTGGTCGACATGACAGGAGGGGCCCCACTTCACATGCCACACTATTCCAGACCCTCCCCCATTAAAGGCAGAATGGCAAGGGGGTCTGGAATCCGCCTGAGCGCCGTTGATCATGATGAATTAATCTCGACCATTCGAGAGTTGCGCTTCCAATTCCGGACCCCCCCCCACCCCCATTAAAGGCAGAATGGCAAGGGGGCTCTGGAATGTATCCTCAGTCGTAGATCTGGGCGGGTGGACACTGGCCATCCAAATCTGTTCGCTACTTACCCTAATGCGCGCTCACGCCCGAGCGTAAAACTGACATCTCTTCCTCACATCGGACGGTTGTTACGGACCCTGAGATTTCCTGAAGGAATCTTGTCCGTCCATCGAGACTTAGCTACATGTTATTGTCTCGACATTATGGATCAGGATTTGTCAAGGCAAGAGCCTGAGTTTTTGTCAGCGGAACTCTCGAATCCCCGATCCCTGAAATGGGTAATCTCTCAACATGTCACCTCCTTAAATCGGACGGTCCACAACTGCTCTGGGGTTTCCACCCAAGAAAATCTCGATCCCTTGTCGCCAGGACTCCCGATCTCGCGATTTTCGATTCCCCAGAATGGGATATCTCACGATACGTGGCCTCCGTCAATCGGATGTCTCAAATCCATCCCGGGATTTTCACCATGGAAAATCCCGAACTCTTGTCAACAGGAATCCCGATTCCACGATTCCCGATTTCCCGAAATAGGAGATCTCACGACACATGGCCTCCGTCAATCGGACGGCTCAGATCTGTCCCGGGGTTTTCACCATGGAAAATCCCGAACTCTTGTCAACAGGAATCCTGATTCCGTGATTCCCGATTTCCCGAAATGAGAGATCTCACGACACATGGCCTCCGTCAATTGGACGGCTCAGATCCGTCCCGGGGTTTTCACCATAGAAAATCCTGAACTCTTGTCAACAGGAATCCCGATTCCGCGATTCCCGATTTCCCGAAATGAGAGATCTCATGATACGTGGCCTCCGTCAATCGGACGGATCAAATCCCTCCCGGAGTTTTCACCCCTAATACACTGGAGTCTTAACCCTCAGGTAACTCTTGACAGATCCAACGGCTGTCGGGTTTTTCAGCCGATATCTGACGGCTCATAATGATTCCTACCCATGCATTCTTCCACGACTCCCTGGGCGTGGAAAAGATCCATGGTCCAGATACTCTCATGAACCTTGGGGATCTACGGTCCTAAACTCTTCGCTACCCACAAAGACACAGGAAAACCAAGTGGTAAGGCATTTAACGTCCTACTTTCTCCTACTAATCTAACGGTCATAGATGACCGCAGATTCCCTGACGAAATCTCATCCGTCGATTAATACCTATAAGGTTAAGGTACTTAACTTTCCATCTCCTTCCTCTGATCTGACGGTCACGAGTGACCATAGATCTCTCGACGGGACCTCATCCATCAATTCATTACTTCATCCTTATGCTGTCATCTCGGTTTTCAAGAGGATCGTTCCTCCTTATGCAGGGTTACCAAGGCCTTACGCCTTCACAACCGCCTTCCCGGTTCTTGATGGGATTTTCAAGGAAGATATTTCTATTGGGAGAATTACTCAAGGTACTACCTGAGGTATATAAGGATGTCGTCCTCCCAAGAGCCAAGCGTGAATTCTGAATTAGATCAGTACGCACACAAATAACGAATTCATGAGGACTTAAACCATGCGTAGTCTTTCCATATAAATATACAACTACTAGCACTGATCAAAACACCATACAGTCATTCTTATAATGAAATCATTCTCAGTTTCACATCTTATGAGCATAATTATCAGAATAAGCATATATATATATATATATATATATATATATATATATTTCAAGATGCCAGAGGCAAAACACTTATCAGAGATAACACCAGGGGTCAAGAAACTGCTGAGATGGGTGCTCATTTCCACCCAACCGTAGGCTTAGCGACTCCCAGGGGATTTACCACTAGCCACCCCCGAGCTGAGACCACGATGCTGTCAGACTGCGTCTTTGTTTGCCAGTGACCAGGAGCGAAGGTTGCAATCCTTCCTCTCTGCTATCACTCACTCTGCATATTGCCAGAGTTCTCCCCTCACATCTGCCCCCACCCAATCGCTTCTACCCCACGCCTTATCCTCTTGGAAGGTTGTGTGTGGCGCGATTACCCTCGCACTGGCCAGTCATGATGGCTCTACGGATGGGCGATTCGCCTCCCCATCCCTCATTAATTCCTGAGGAGCCATCAACCTACCAGTCTGTGAGGCATTTAATTCGGGGCCAGCGAGCCGCTTTTGGTTCTCTGGGCCAGTGGAGTCCAAATATGGTATTAATTCTCGGTGGAAGTTAACGCCACCTTTCCAGGTGCCTTCCACCGCCATCGTGGTCTCTTTTCTACACATCCCCTCTCAGCAGTCCTGCAATAAAATTCATAAGGTTATTCACATTCATTGACCTTTTTCTCAAGTTCCATTTACATCACATATTCACATTTATGAGTTTTTCATAGTTCTTGGCCAGTCCAGTTATTTTACAAACTGGGGGAAACAAGGTGTTACATAGCTCTGCACTTCTATTTTCAGGATTCTTATAGTTTCTATCAATGTTTCTTTCTCCCCTTGGCCCTTATGTTTGTTGGATTCTGTCTCTGCATTTCCAACTATGGTATTCTGGCCTTCGGCCTCTTTATCATGGTTGGAGGCTCCCTCACCTTCTTCCATTTCTTTAATACACATTTTGAGATGATAAGTTTAAACCCCTTAATTCTGCAAAATGTGCAAGTGACCATTTTTTCAGAGTTAAGCAAGTGATAAACAACATTTTCCAAACAAAATGCTCATGTCCTTACAATTCATGAAAAAAAAACACACACACACACACATATATATATATACATGGCTACATTGTATAACACATCTGTGTTATTCTTTGGATGATACAGAATTCAATTATGCATAGGTGCTTCGTGCAAACCACCTTCCCAGGTGACCACGACTCAAAATCGTGGGCTAAATCCTTCCTTAGTGATGCTTTGTCTTGAAAACAACAATTCAACCATTATCCCTTATTCCCTTAGCTCTCCACTGCATGTGACCACGGTCATGACCCTATGCTAGCTGAAAAAGTGCTTATCCAGACCTTCATGACTTTGGGCTTCAAGGGTTTCACCCTCATCACACTACATTCCCTCTAAATGTCGAACTGGTGATCTCCTGGAGAGGCTCTTCAAAGTATCACTACTCCGGTGCTTTGGAGCTTCGGACCTCGGAGGTTCTTACTACATCGCACATGAAAACGCCTGAACTACCGAACCTCTGAACTTCCAGAGTCTCATTAGTGACTACGCACCAGGGGGGTGATACATGGCGAAACCATGGAGAGGACACATGGTCCATTCTACGGGTGACACGTGTCAAGTTCTAACTAAAAAAAAAGGATCTGTGAACAACATAAAACACTATGACACGTGGCACGTATCCCACATGTCCACATCACCCCAGGTGACGTCGACAAATAGCATAACCTCAACTTTGCAGGCCTTCAGGGTTTCGGGATTTGGAGGTTTTTCTTAGCATCACATTACAATTCTTCCAAAATTTCGAAGCAGCGAACCCCTGAGCTTCCAAACTCCTGATCTGATTTACGTCACTTTGGCACTCCGGTCTTCGGGACTCTGAAAGATTTAACAACTTCTTCACTCAATCCCTCCTAACGTCGAATTCCCAAACCTCTTGATTTCCTGGGGTCCACATAGTACAGCTGTCATCGTATAATATGGTGACATGTGGCCCCCACATGTCAGACTATTATTGGTCCAACATGGCCATCAAATGTACAATTTTGAATGACACGTGGCATGACTAGGGAGGTCCACATCACCCTTGGTGATGTCATCATGCCACATCATACACCATGATTCGGCACTTCGTAGCTCCAGGCTTCGGTGGATATCTTGACTTATCATCGTGTTTCTCTCGAACTCCGAACTATCGAACGACTGCTTCCCATAAATTTGGAACTCTAGGGCTCTGGGACTTCGACACTTTAAGCTTCGGAGGATTTTGTTGTTGAACACCAACCCCCAGATTTTTTAACGCTGAAATAATGAACACTTGCAAATCTTCGGACACGTGTCCCTAAACACGAACGATCAAGATTTACTCCGGAGTTCGGGACTTCGGGAGATTTTCTATAACAAACATAAATATATATAAATATGTAAATATAAATAAATATAAATAAGTAATAAGTAATTATTAATTATGAAGAGACATGACATATAAAAGGTCATGTCTCTTATGAAAGGGCACCCCTATGCACGATATATATACAAGCCCTTATTCCTCATTTTTAATCTCATTATATCTCATTAATATTATATTCGTATACATTATTCTTAAATATATTTACTATCCTTAAATGGATTATTGCATACTTTCCTATTTATACTGGATATTTACATAGTGAACTGGCTTGGTTCACCACAGTGGTATGAGAGCTTTGTTTCTGATACTGGCCTTTGGCCTCACTTATTCAGATTTTGTCTAATTCGGATTTTAGCTAAACCCTATATTATCATACTTTCTCTAACTGTTGGTCATTGACCACAAATGGCCTTTGGCCATTCAATTTGATATTTCATTGTAAAAAATAACGTAACAAACGTTACAGTTCAAGATCCAAACAGAACACACCAAAAATTGTTTGTTAAACAAATAATAATAATAACGTAGCAGAGGTTACAGTTCAAGATAGAAATATATCTAGACATCTTGGAGCCTATAAGACACTAATTAACGAAAATCGTTTGAGGAATTTGTGTACAACTGCAGATCGAGGTAGTAACTACTAGAGCATCAGCCAAGTCAAGCTGAAAATTTTCGTGAGGAAAGACACGACCTGTAACAAGGAACCACAACATCACTTTTCTATCTAACCACCGGCCAAGGAGATTAGTTCGCGACCACTCTATCTGTCAAACCGTTGAGCATGAGACTGTCACTATACAACTCGAAATTTAAAATATTCAAACCACACGGATCTGAATAATAGTGCTACCAGGGATAACATCAATCTGCCATGGAAGTGTCCAATCGTCATCATCGAGGGAAAACCCAGAATTGTTGTAATACAGGGCAGAGTATTCGACAGGTTAATCCAAAATACTAAACGATAATATTTGAAGCGCCACCCTTACACCACAAACGGGTTACGTAGCTCTCAGCGTTGGAAGGTTAGTTGCGTTAATTGTTTCCATGGTAAATATTCTAATAAAAAATTGTGGGGTTTCAAAATCAGAACCAACGTGCTGGGAAGAAGTATATGGTTGTTCATTTTCAACATTAAAGTAATAGCCAGTTAAAAAACGAATCTCAAATTTTATGACAATAAAAGCCAAAAGAATCAAAAGATATTTTTATAAAGTGGAAAGGTGTAAAGATATATTTTAAATAGTTTGAAATATACATGTTTTTTTAAACGCATTAAAATGAAATTTATATAAAAAAGGGTTTTTCTATATCATAAAAAGGCGGTTATAAAAGTAATCTCTAAGTTCTAATTTAGAAGTTAGAAGATAAAAAGGATAATTCGAAAATGATGGAAGATAAAAGGGATAATTCTAAAATGATGAAAGGAATATTTACTTATGAAGGTTGTCCAACCGTATGTTGTGGGTTTTCAACATTAAATGGAAATATTCAAGGAAGAGAGGTAAATATTGTTATTAGCTTGGACTGTGATGAAAATTACATGAATATTGATTTGGAAAATCAATTATTAATTCCAGAGATGAATATAATTAGAAAGGAATATTATTATCGAATTAAGGAGTTACAAGTGACGATTGATGAATATGAGTATATATTTCAATTCTATGTTACAACTATATATCAAGAAGAAGTTGACATCATCATCAGATTACCCTGGTTTAAAAGTCTAGGTACTTTCATACTAAACATGGAGAAAAAATTTGTGACATTCCCCTATAAAGAGAAAATGATAACATTACAAGACACCACATCGGATCCATATTATGTAACACCAGAAGACTTTAACGATATATCAAAAGTAATACTTCAAGAAAATAAAAAAGCAATGCAAAAAGAATTTGACAAAGTTATCAAGGATAAAAGCGAAGAAATTTCTCATTTAAAATAACACAGTAAAAAACTACTTACACTGATCAAAAAGTCAAAGGTTCGAAAAAAATGTGTTCATAAGTTGGAACAAGAGAATCAAGAACTCGAGAAGAACCTATCAGAAAAAAAATGAAGAAAATTCTCGTTTGAAAAGCCTCAATCACAAGCTATTAGAACAAATCAAAAAATTGAAAGAAGAGAAACTTGAAAATCCAGACATTAAAGCTCAATAAGATGCCAATTCAATTGAAGAAAAAACATATAGAGATGTTGGAGTACAAACAATGGAAGATCCAGGACGAGAACGACTAACTTATCATCCAAAAAATATTGATACTAGCCCAAGTAAATCTCATGATAATCATTCATCATGGAAGTGCAACATTTTGCAAAAGATTGAATTAGGATGGTCTGACCCTTTCACAATTCAACAGTTCTGCTCAATTCTTCGTCATTCATATCATTTGGTATCATCAATCTTAAAAACACAAAAACCAGAGAGTCATGCGAAGACATTGCAAGCTAGAACGAAGAAGTAAGCCTCTCCATAAACATGCTTTGAGGACAAAGCATTTCTGAGGGGAAGACAATGTAACAAACATAAATGTATATAAATATGTAAATATAAATAAATATAAAAAAGTAATAAATAATTATAAATTATGAAGAGACATGACATATGAAAGGTCGCGTCTCTTATGAAAGGGAACCCCTGTGCATGATATATATACAAGACCTCATTCCTCATTTGTAATGTCATTAGATATCATTCATATCATATTCACATTATTATTAAATATATTTACTATCCTTAAATGGATTATCGCGTACTGTCATATTTATACTAGATATTTACATAGTGAACTAGCTTGGTTCACCACATTTTCTTCCTAGCATCTTGAGGGTTCGCTTCTCCTGGAGTGTCGAATCTATGAATTGTTGTGAGATCTATGGCTCACACTATCTCGCACGTAGATCAAACAACTAGAGTTTGATCTTCTCCACTTTGATTCACCTCTGAATATATGCTTGATCCAACAACCCAAACATGTCCTTGGCCAAATCCAACAGTCGGGTACTCCTCCAGTGATATACGACACAAATTCACTACGGGACTTTGGAGCTTCAGGGTTTTGAGCTTCTTTTACGACAAGGAACTTAAAATTGTCGAAAAATTGAAGTCCAAAGCACTTGAGGGTTTAAACTATGTGCTCTTTTCCCAAATCTGGCGATTGTGAAGGATTCAAACCCTTCCCAAATATATCCTACAGCCATCATGGTTTCCCAAACCGCTATACCTCCTAAGATTTCAAACACAGTTAAGGTGCACTCTCAGTGCCTTCTGGCACTCTACAACTTAATTTATTTATGAAATTGTTGCTTCAATCTCGGTTTACATGGCCCATCCAGGTTTAGTATTGGAACTGGGCTCTGATACCAAACTGTAACATACCCTGCCACCCACAGGTTGGGCATGATAACCACAAGTCCCTTCTCTGGACTAATTCGATCCCTGCTCTAACTTTAAATAACATGGAATGAATGAAAGATTCACATGCATTGATCAATATGCATGCTAAACATACAAGCAATGAAGCATACATCATGCACAACAATACACAACAAGCATGCATACTCTAAACATATCAAATTCAACGATAATTACACAACGGAATAATTCATACACAAGTAATTAATACCATAACAGAGAGCACTTATATTTTATAGAAGAGAACCAACGACTGGCTATAGACCAAGGACATTCCACCCAACCATATAAATTGTTGTTCCAATTCTTAACAACAATGTCACCCCCAAGTGAGGGCTATGAATCCACAAGGATGGTTCTGAAGTGTTACTCGACTTCCCAAACCAGTCAACACTCAAGCTCTCATAGGCTTCCCCATCACTCACAACAATCCAAGTACCCATATCTCTTATACTCAACCTGCACCACCCAAGAGAATGGACCCCCACCCTTCTCTACCACGTAGTCCCTCAGGAAGTCCTTCTCCTTCCAGGGCTCTAGTGCAACTGGTCCAAAATCTCCATGCTGGGACTCTGAGGACTCTCAGTTGTGAGCAAGGTTGGACACAGGCCACAACATCTCAGACATGTAGGCCTCGATACATGTCTGGATTACGCTAGTAATCTTTACAACCAACAAACTATGGGTGTTCTTCAACAGTCTGCTTACATTCCCAAGACAAACGTGAATGAGGAGATGAGTGGGTGCAGGAAAGAATGGAGTGAAGTCTCTACTCGAGGTATGGAACAATGAACAAATAAGGTGAATTAATTCTTGAACAGGGGAGCGACCCACAACAGAACGAGAGTGAGAATGGGAGTGAGAGCAGAACGAACAACCATGACCAACAGAACGACCAACCCCCCCGCCACCGCCCAACAGACCAGGGATGAGTTTATGAACTCTTGGGAGTCAAGAATCTCCTTGCCTTCCCCCAATAAGCTCACGTAACTGTTATTATCCATTATGAAAAAATGGAGATTAAAATATAAAAATAAATGCTTAGCCCCTCAAGCCCCCTCTCTTGTGGAATCATAGCCCCCATAACTCTAGTTTGTGTCCCTCTAACAACCAACGATGTATTTATTGTTAATAATGATCAAAACAATACATTTCTTGGGCACACTAGCCTTTTAACAATTGTTTGGGCACTATGGCCTCTTAACAATGTAACAACACATTATTTAAAATGGGACTCAAAACCCAGGGTGTTACAGGGTCTCATGCACCAATTTGGTGTCTGGCTTGGCCGTGACCTTAAAAATAGATTATTAATTATTATATTATACCTTGGATTTCTATTTTTTATTTAGGGAGTAGTTTGATGTTCAAATAAAACTTATTGATTAAAGTTTTAGTGCTTGGAAGATGTACCTTTGTTTTCTCTAATAGATGGTAAGGTTGATGATTTCATTTCTGGGGTGCATGTGTCCTTTGGGTAATGTAGGTACTGGTGGCAAACACGTTTGACAAATAATTTTAGGTCTTATTGTGGGCCTCAAAACTCTAACATCCATAGAAAGGGTTTTCAACTTAAACTTATTTATTTGATGGGTTGTAGCAATTATTTGGAGCAGTGAAAGGAAAATCCCTCTAATACACTTGAGAGTTTGTTGTATAAGTGAAAAGAGTGATTATGTAACCATGAGTATTAACACATTGGTTTACTGGTATAAATGTTTGATTGCATTATGAAATTATTATAATGTTAGTAATGCATATATAATGAATGATAGTTTCATTTCATTACATGTAATGTATTTTCATAGTTGATTGGTTGATTAAAATTAGAGATTGTAGGTAGAATGGTCTTGGATATGGCAATAAGTGTAAGTCCATAATGAATACTAAGTTTTACCACATGCAAGACAAACATGAGAATAATCTCATACTTGTGAAATTTGATTTCTATATGAAACAAGTTTGAAACAAAATATTTATGATTGAAATTATTAACAAGATGATATCTCATGGTAACTGTATGTATATAATGTGAGATGATGCATTTGTTTAGGAAGGAAAGATGATGTTTAATAAAGCTAAAAACATGGAAATAATGCCACTATAGTGATACTGGAACTCCATGATATATATTCCTTGATCATCATTGAGATGTGCTATGCTATGTTAGATAAAACCAGAGGGACACATTGGATGTAAGACTCTGTAAGTCTATGTACCCTTTCTATGTGAGGAAGCCTTGGAAAATGATAGATTCCTCGAGGAACTATGTAGAAGATAAGGGGATGCTAGAGCCTGGAGGTTGAGTGATTAAAAGGAAGAGGATAATTGAATGAATTTATTGTGAGATATTCATGATATGTGCTAGGTGGGACCATGAGTGCATTGGGTGTGTCCAAGAAAAATAGTGAGTTGGGTTCTATCCGTGGAAGCCATATGAAGCAAATACATAATCATATAGATAAGTATTGTATTGGATTTCATACTTTATCTTTGGTTATTTAAATTTTAGTTGTGAACTGAAACTCATAGCTTGGATTCATATCGATGAAGGATTTAATGCATAGAAATTTTATGATATATATGTTTACTTTCATGACTATTGTAGGGATATGTTGTATAACTAAAGAATGATGAAATAAACATTGTTGCAGTAACAAAACATCGAGGACAGTGTTATTCCAGGGGGGAGGGGATGTAACATCTTGGTTTGACCCTTTTTACTATTGTAAGTATTTTATTTTTGTAGTTAATAAAAATGACCAAGGTCGACAGAGCATGAACGCCTAAAGGGGCTATGATACCACAAGAGGGGAAAGTTTAGAGGGTATAATGGGAGTTTATGCCTAAAAAAATATACCTTATGTTACCTTGAACCTTCACCCATTTCAAAATATGAGATTTCAAAGTTAAAAATATATTTTTAAAGGGTAGACAACTGAACAGAAAAAAAAAAAATCCAAGTCCATGATAGAAGAGACTAGCCATGAAATGAATCCATGAGAACTTTGGGAAAGGCCAAGAACCAAGATAATTTTTTCTATAATTGAGGGACATTGGCTTGGAACTTTCCATGAACACATTGAATAACATTAGTAGGAGGATACTTCTGGGGGAATGTTGAGCAAAGAAGGAATACCTCCTTTCATTGTGTGGGGCATGTATTGCAGGTTCCAAGGGCTTCTCTGTCTTCAAAAACTCAATAATGATTGGTTTAGAAATATTCTTGCTTTGCGAATTGAGATACTAGTCCTTAGTATTATGCAATTCTTCTTCTCCATAGTGGTATCACATCCAGACTTGAGGGTGGTTTCCTTAGAAGACTACCTACAGTTGTTTGGAAATCGATCATTCTGCTGGTTGTCTTTTCTACAACATTCAAATATAAGTTCATCTCTATTTTTTTAATTTATTATATATTCTGATTATAAATTGTATGGTTGTGAAAATTATGGATTGGATGTATATAT
>ML777259.1:1353699-1367909 GCA_009831015.1 Picea engelmannii | reverse complement strand
AGGGGTGTCACATTATAAGTACTCATAGGTTGGATAAGAATTAAAACCAATTGATGTGTGGGAGGGGGTTTTGGTGGTTGAATGTAACAAAAAATAAGTCCTAATGTGAGCCCTCAAAGTTTTAAAGTTTCCATCACATGGGCTCCAACTATACCTAGAGAGGATCTAATAAGAGATCCCACCCAAGTATTACCTATCACTGGGGGAGGATTATGATTATTTTAGGTTGAGAAGAGGATCAAGATTGAATGTGATATTGAACATTTATGAAGTTCCCTTAGATGGATCAAGTGGTTGTGGTATAGAAAATACCAACTAATATAGGATTGTTAAAAATTCTTAGAACAACTTTGATGGATGAAAGCATATAAAGGCTACCTTCAAGTGTTGGAAAAACATTGTCAAGATTAAATGTTGACTTAGGATCATGATATGTAATATAATCGAGAATCATAAACATTCCTTGATGAGGAAACATCATCATATTTTTTTGTATATGTCATATGCTTCATGGCATACATGTAACTATGTCTTAGGATAGCGTTGTATTCAAGTTTGACATCTGCAACTTCGATGTCTATTAAGACAATATTACCAAAATATTTAACTGGAACATTTTGTAAAATTCCTTCAGGTTGAGAATGATGACCATCATAGGAGAAAATGGTCATAAGTGATGGTATGAATTCTATAGAACCTAACATTTTCAAAATATGAGTGGAAATAATACAAGTAGATTCCCCACCATCAATAATGCGATAGTGAATAATCAATTTTTCAATGGTTACTGGAACCTATAATGAAACATATGAAGAAAAATGAGGTTCCACCTTATATAAATATAATTATTGACCTAACATAAAATGTATCAACCACATACAAAGATAAAAGTAAATATTTTCATTTTGATGGGAAGCTAGAAAGGAATTCTAAAGTGGACATGGTGGTAGGAGATTGTGCCAAATATTCCACAACACTATAATAATGGGTATCGCTTACATTAGGATTCTGAACAATGCAATACAAAGGTACCTTGGGGGTAGGCTAAACATGTGGTTGTTTTATTTGCAAGGGTCCATTAGTTGGGGGTATATTGTTCTCTTTGTCAAGTGGTGTATATTGTTCGGGTAGCATATGATATTGATGTATCAACATTTGAAGATTAACTTCGACGGATTTCATATAAATGTTTTTTAAAGAGGGATCTCTAGGAAGGTTGAATGTATATGGTTTATTTTAATTAGTTTCCATTGGCTATGCTACAATTAACACTTATGGGGGAAAACAATTTTGCAACACCATGGATTGGGAAGGAGGGGTAGGTGTGGGTTGAGTGCTTTCTTGACCTTGAGAGGTGTTGGCAGGATATTTTTTAGATAATTCTTCCCATAGTTGATGGTATTTTGATAAGGGTGGACAATTATTAGTGTAGTGGCCATATTCCCCATAAAATGAGAAAGGAAGGTCGATTCATAATTGAGGATTATTTTTTTGATTGGGAGGATTATTAGGAATCTCATTAGGATTCGTGGGATTCTAGTTTCTCTCAAGATTGGAAGGTTGATTAGGAGGACTACCCCCAACCCCTTGATTTTTATTTTTCTCTTTAATATTCATCTTATTCTTCTTCTTATTATTATTTTGTTTCACATTCTAAGGGTTGGGTGCATTCTGATGGTGAGATTTCTCCATATTCGTTTTCATTTAAAATTCCTCTTATGCACATAGCATAGATTAACATTGGTAGTATATAGGGAAGGGTTAATAGGTTTAATTGACCAATATCCATAAATATTTTCATTGAGACCCACAATCCCAAACTTATAATATTTTTTATCTGGGGAAAAATGGTGAAGAGTTGACCAAATCCTCTTGATATAAATTTTAAAGCATGCGTTCTCTTACACACAAAGAAGAGTTTTTCATTGGGAAAATAAGTTGAATGGATTGATTAACCCTTATCCATATATATTTTAAAGCATGCGTTCTCTTACACACAAAGAAGAGTTTTTCATTGGGAAAATAAGTTGAATGGATTGATTAACCCTTATCCATATATATTTTACTCTAGGTATTATCTACCTCAAATATAATATTTTGTAGTTCATGTCAAATGGAGAAGCTTCAATTGTCCCTTCTCCATACACATTTTAATCTAGGAATTCTATTACACAGAAAGAATATATTTTCAATAAAGGAGCAATATGGAAGCATCAATAGAAACTTATCCATATTAGATACTATGAAATATTCTTCTACCATAGATTTAATAGATTATAAGTGGGGAAATATGTTGAAGGGTACATTATCCCTTCTCCATATGGGTTTTCATTGAAACCCTTCATCCCACACATAGAACGTTTTTTTATTTGGGATAGAATAGACAATGTATGGTTGATGTGTCCTCATGTAATTTCCATGGGGAAAAATGGAGAAGGTTCAAATGAACAGTCTCCATATAAATTCTTATTTAGGAATTCTCTTACACACAAAGAAGACTTTTTCATTGGAAGAATAAATAGAAAGTCCTATTTGTCCCTTATCCATATAAAGTTTATTCTATACATTCTCTCCCACACATAAAAGAGTTTATTGTTGAGGCCAAATCGACAATTTTGGTTGAATCTTCTCTATATACACATTAATGTAGGCATTGTATTATGCGCAAAGAATATTTTTTGGCTAATGGAACAATTGGGAAGGGTTGACTAAAACTTCTCTATATTAGTTGTAGTATAAGTCTCTTCTCCAATACCTTGCATTACTTATCATTGGGGGTAAATGTTGAAGGGATGTTCAACCCTTCTCCATACATATTTTCGTTTAGACCTTCAATAATACACATAATAGAGCTTTTCAATGGGAAATAATAGAGAATGGTTAACCAAATACTCTCCATATAATTTATTTAAGAAGAATGGAGACGGATTTTCTAATCCTTCTCCATGTAAATTCTCATCTAGGAATTGTTTTGAAAAGATAGAAGAGTTTTTCATTGAGAGAAGAAATAGAAATGCTTGTTTCAAATTTCTCCATATGAAATTTATTCTAGGAATTATCTAATACAAATACAAGAGTTATATACAAATTAATCTAGGAATTCTATTACACATAGAGAATATTTTTTTGTTGAGGTGTGATAAGAAAGGGATTGTCAATTCTTCTCCATAATAGATAAAATGTAATCCCATGCTACCATAGATGTCATAGATTATCAATGGGGTCACATCAATAATGGATAAACAACCCTTTTGTTGGAGAAAATTATATTTTCGACACACTAGTTCAGTGGGAATTTACTCACTAGTTCTATTTTAGACTTTATATTTTACATCATCACTGTTATGCTATTATGCATGAATGCATTATGATATTATGAATTCTCTTTCCTATATATGAGTGTATTCCACTTATTCATTGTATCATATTTATCATCATCTATGTATCAATCATCAACTCATTGGAGTAGTGTGAATATATTTTATCATTCTTCCATATGAAATCTCTCTTCTTTTCTTGTTAAGCTTTGTTTTTACTTGATTAGATAGATCTCCTATGTAGGTTTAGATGAAACATTGACACCTTATCCATACATACTTTCATTATAAAAAACCTTCAATACCTAACACAATATATTTTTTTTCATTTTGGGAAAAATAAAGAATGGTTGACCAACACTTCTCTATACAATTTCATTAAGAAAAAATAGAGAAGGGTCAGTAGATCCTTATCCATGTAATTTGTCATTCAAACATTATGTTACACACATAGAATATATTTTCATTAGGATAATTAGTGGAAATGTTCTATAGACATTTCCTCTATTAAAAAAAATCTAGGTTTTCTCTATTATGCATAGAAGAGATCATTGGGGTAAAATTAGGAAGGATCATTCAACCCTTCTCCATGCACATTTTAATATAGGAATTATACTATGAACACAAAATTTTATTTTATGGATTCATAATGGTGAAGGGTAGGCCAACCCTTCTCCATATTATTTTTATGTAAGCATCTTATCCCATAGATAACATAGCTTATGGTTGGGGAAATATGAGGAAGGCTCAATCAAACCTTCTCCATGCATATTTTCATTGAGACACTATATACCAATTATAATATATTTTTTCTTTGGTTTGTAATAAATAAGGTTTGATCAACCTTTCTCCATACAATTTCTTTGTTGAAGATTGGAGAAGGGTCGATCAACCCTTCTCCATAAATGTTTTCATTTAGACTTCTCCTACATGCAAAAAGATGTTTTGTTGGGATAATAAATATAAATAATCCTCTAATCCTTCTCCATATAAATTTTATCATAGGAATTATCTCCCACACATAAAAGAGTACATCACTAGGGTCAACTAGGGAAAAATAGGTTGACCCTTCTCCATATACATTTTAAACTAGGCATTTTGCTACGCATGTACAAGGGATTTTTTATGGAAGCACAATAAGGAAGGGTTGGTTGACCCTTCTCCATATACATATTTCACATTTATCCTCCCATACCACCCGTATAATAACTTATTGTTGGGGGAATAAGGGAAAGGGTTGGTCAACCATTCTCCAAATATATTTTACATTGAAAGCCTCAGTCCTATTAAGTTAATCTTGACTCAACCAAGGGTAATTATGTTAATATTAATATGTTCAAGGATTGTTTTATTGTAGGTGGTTTTAGATGGTCATTGGTTTTGTAATGCATGGTATTTTATGTGATGAAGCCTATTTAAAGGGATTATGTACTCCATTGTAAAATGCCTCAAGTAGCCTATTCTTTGGCCAACTTGGACAAGATGGCTATGGTAATAATAGATATCTATTTGGTGTTAGTTTTAATGGTAATGGGTTTTTGAGGTAAATCTTTTATGCATGTGATTGTTGATATTTATGTGTTTTCTTTGTGATTATTTTTCTTCTCTCATATGCTCTCATAGAGTGAGATTTTATTTAAATCATGTTGGTTATCACATAAGTGCCTCCATAGAAGGAATGGGAGATATTTTTTCTACCTATATCAAATGGTCTATCTTTTCTAGGTGTTGATTTAGGTGTATGATGGATGTGAGTGTTGTATTTATGGGGAGACTATCTATTAAATATACCTACCAACAACGAGAAATGAATTGATAGTCTTATTTTTGCAGACTGCTATATTTGAGTACAAATTCCAACATTTTATTATCAATAATTATGTGGTAATAAAAATTAAAGAAATAAATTTTCATCATATACATGATATCATCCAATGGAAACACAACAATCCTACCAATTCTAAAATATTGAAAAGTGTCAACTTTGTTGAATTATGAATGGTATATGAAATTATGTTTTTTACATATGAATTCCAATGAGGTTGGAACCACTCTCAAACATCCTATAACAATTAATGGTAATGTTACAAATTTAAGTAAAAGGATAGAAAAGGAAAGATAAAAGAGAATTCCAACTTTTATTTTAAGAATTTAATATTACGATTAATGATGGTACTATTTAGAAATATTACAAAATAAATATTTTTTAAATTGAATTAAACATCACAATATTTACACATTGTCAATATTAGACATTGGTAGTATGTTGGTATCTCATAAAAAAATTGATGTATAACTCATTTTTATTTAAATAATTTTTCAACCCAATGCCTTCCCAATATCTGTCATATGTCACATTTGTCAGCATAATGTCAAAATTTTGATGTATCAAATGTATGTCAACATTACAATGACACATCCCGCAAGAAGTTGGTAGATGAAAATTCACAACCGCTTTACCCTTCCAATTATAACATGTCACCTTCTAGCCACAATCATGGGTCAGCGATGGTAATAATTGTTTGGTATAATGTAATTTGAACAAACCAATTGCATTGTGCTTACTAATATCATCGATGTACTAATGGTCAATATTTTTGAAATTAGGATTTTGATGATGCACGACCTACCTATCATATTCCCTTACACCCCACTACAATGTCAAATCAAGATAAGGTTGAAATAAGAGCGCAACTTGGAGAGGAATCATACCAAGAATGATTGACTCAACCACCTATTCAATTCCCATTACATCTAGATTCACCAATTAGGAATGACTACAACAATAATAGTTCTTCACAAGTTGGAAATGGAATTTGAGTGGATCATTTGAGTGGACTTTGAGTGTATCAATACAAGAGATCATTCGAGTGGACTTCTCTTCTTTCCAATGTGTTATTTTTAGGTGCAAGTGGTGGGACACCTTTGATCAGAATAATGTAAAGGAAGATCGTGATAGTGGGATGATATGTATCAACTCTAAAAAGATGTGGGATGAAGCTAAGGAGCCTTATGTTTTCCCAAAACACTGCAACCAAGTGTTTTTTAAACCAGATGTGTTGGATAAGGATTGGTGGTTCGTATTAAGACACGACCCTAAATCAAAACATATTTTTGTGAACAACTATGTTATCATACCAAGCGAGGAAGATAATCAGGGTGATGAAAAAAAAGAGTAATATGTACATGTTTTATTTCATCATTTATATTGTTGTTGTATCTTTTTGTTATTTTTATTTCACTAATTATATTATTTTTTATTCATCTTGTGACAAAGGAAATGGAAAGTTAATTATAACAAATGTTTGAACAATTTTAGTTGGTTAACAGTCAGTTTGATGTGTAATGTGTTTTTCTTTCAAATTATATGTGATTGCATGGAACAATTGATTGAAATAGAATTTTATATTGTTATTTGAAGATATTTATATGTCATTGCATGTTTAATATAAAATTTTAAGAATTAATTTCATGATAAAGTCGTAACAACACGTTTTTAGAAAAAATTCACCAAACATTTTATAATTGGTAAGATTCACAAACGTTTTTACACTTAAAACTAAGTATTTCCAATTGTAAAATCCTGAAAAATGTCAAACCGGTTAAAATTTTAATGGGATATGAAATTCTACTTTCTCCATATAAAGTTTTATGACATTGAAAACACTCTCAAACATCATGGAACAATTAATGGCAATGCTAACATTTAACTAAAATGATATCAAAGTATTTTCCTTGTAGGAGAAATATGTCAAGTTTGAAGTATTTAAGAATTTAATATTACTAGTAATTGCCAAAATACACATCTGAGAAATTGTTTTCTTTTTCAAAAAGGCCTCAAGATGTTAGAAGTTTGACCCTTTACCAACATGTTATTGAAGCATTAAGACCTAAAAAAGATCATTCCAAAACATTGTTTCGTTGTCACAATAGTGTTAGAATTATGATGTGTATAGAAGGTGACATTTATCCATTTATCAACAATCCTCTTACCCTTGGACACACTCAAGCACTTGTATAAAGCACTTTTGTTAGTGATACGACTTTGACCCTTAAATATATTAGGGAATTTTTTAGATTTTCATTGTATCTTCTTGCTTGAGAATTTGAGTTATGAATATTTTAAACCATGCATAAGTTATTTAATTAATTTTTTTAATTGTATATATATATATATATATATATATATATGCAACGACATATAATTTTATAGTTTTTCAATACGTTTTCTCCAATATTTGCCCGGGGAAAATATTGGAGAAAATGTATTTATTGGGTGGGGGTGGGGGAAATATTGGAGAAACTGTAAAATGTAAATACATTTTCTCCAATATTTTCCCCACCCCCACCCGCACACCCCGAAATTTTTAGATATTGAATGGTAATATTTTAATTTGCATAGTTTTTTATTTATCCTAATAATATATGTTGATATTAGAAGTAATAATATTGATACAGGTGGATATCGGTGGCCACACATCTTTTCCAACTGACTCAAAATAGTTTTCTGACAATTTTGGCAATTTACTATTTTTAGCAAACTTTCGGGGCCATTTTGAGGGCCTAAATGAAGGTTTTTCGGGATAGATCTTCTCAATGATAGCCAAAGGAATCACTGAGCCCCCAAAATGAATCTCCTCGATGATACCTTTCTAACAGGCTATCATACGCCTAAAACGGAGATAGTATGAAAAAGTTACGACCCCGAGAAGTTGATGTACTAACTTACGCAGACGGGGCCCACATGACTTTTAGCGCTTCATCTCCTAGGGTTAGGTTTTTGGATGTCTATGGTTTTTGGAATTTCTGTTTATTGTAAAAATTCCTTTAGAGCCTCATTGTAATCATCTTCTTACGAATGAGCACAGTCGTCACATCTCTTCTCAGAGATAAGCCACCATCATTCCAGCAAGCTTGTTTCTGTTGCATTTTACAGTTTCAGCTTATTTCCTTATTGAATAGAAAACCAGTTTTACTATATCTCTGTTATTTTGTGTTAAGAACTTGTTAATAATCTTTAGTCATTTTGTTCTGCACATAAAATCTGGATCAGTGGTATCAGAGCGGTCTGCTCCTTGTTGTCTTAATGCATGTCCCCAACGAGGTCGAAGTACAAAGAGTTGGGTCTCGAGCTTGTTTCTCTTGAGAACAAAATCTCTCACACGCCCAAGCAACCTCTCATGGCAATAGAAAAGAAAGATGGTGGGACAAGAGATCCTTTCAAACTTTTTATTGAGAAATCCCTCATGCAACAAAGAAATGAGATGATGGATAGTTTCACGTAAATCCTTCGGCGGCTACCAACAGGCGATGCATCTTCTTCGAGCGAAGGTGCCACCCCCTTCAAGATACAAATAAAAATTTGATATTCCTATATTTGAAGCTCAGATAAATGCATATTTTGTAGACAATTGGTTGAATCTACTAGAAGGGTATTTTTTTGTCCATAACTTTTCGAATAGAGAAAAGATTATGTTTGCGCTCCTCAAAGTCATTCCCCATGTCAAAGATTGGTGGGAAACTTTATGTGAGCAAAAGGAAATAGAGGAACCCTCATTATTTATAGTCAGGGCCACCTAAGAATCATTCAGGGATGTTATTAAGGAACAATACTACCCTGTCAAAAGTTATGATGACTTGTATACCAAATGGACCACACTGCGACAAGAAAGAGACCAAGCAGTGCCAGATTTCACAAATATATTTCATACCTTGCACACCAAGCTGGTTATCAAAGATTCAGAGCGACATCTGGTGCTCAAGCATCGCGACTCTCTTCATAGATACATCCAGATTGAAATGGAATTTTTGGAAATCTCATCCTTGGGCGTAGCCTATCGATATGTCGTCAAAATCGAGCAGAAGCTCAAACAAAAGATGCAGAAATTTGGGCCTGGGAACCTCTCACAACAAAAGCCAAGAAAGGGTGGCCCCAACCCACAAAACAAAGGACAAAGAAAAGATGGATAGTATCAGGATAACTAGTCCAAGACGCAAGAAAAGAAGGACACCAGAAAGACAAAGAAAGATACCGGGAAGTGGTTCGACTTCCATAAGAGCCCTTGGCATAACACTGTTGACTGCCGCTCAAAGCAGTCATCGGTGGCTGAAATGAAAGCCTCTGAATGAGATGCAAGTTCAGAATTTGAGCTAGAACTAGAAAGGGGAAGATGTATCATTGACGCAGAACCCAGTGCCACCGTTGCTACTACCAAGCTCCAGCCTGGTGAACTAGATGAGCCAGAAGAAGGAGAACACCTCTTCCATTCATAGATGAGGGTAAAAGGAACCCTGTTGCAATTCATCGTGGATAGCGGTAGCCAGAAGAACATCATCTCAGTAGAGGTCATAAAGCGGTTGGCCCTATTGACAACACCGCACCCATAACCCTACACCATTGGATGGTTCCACCAAGGAAGCGATCTCTGCGTCAGCCAACAATGTTGACTGTCGTACGACATCAAGCCCTTCAAAGATGAGGTATTGTGTGATGTTGCTCCTCTTGAAGTTTGTGATGTTCTTTTGGGCCAACCTTATTTATGGAAATGTCATGTTGTATATGAGTCTAGACCTCATAGTGTTATTATTACTTTGAAAAGGAAATTGTACAGGATACCTGAGGCAATCCCACCTAGTGCTATTTCCTTGATATCTGCTAAGAAATGAAGGAAGTTCATCTCTCGGACAGGGAAGTTTGTCTTCTTCGTGATTTTCTCTCAGAATAAGAAAAAGATCACAGCCACATTCAGGGTCTCTGCAGCCGACCTCTCCACATAGCAGAAGCAAGTAGATAAGGTCATGGAAGAATACTCAGATATCTTCTCCTCACCTACTTGGGTACCTCTGCACTTCCAAGTTAAGAACCCCATCGATCTGACCCCCGGTGAACTGCTGCCCAATGGGCCAGTGTATCGCCGCTCTCTGTTAGAGAATGAGGAGATCAAGTGACAGATCCAAGAACTACTCCACAAGGGGCACATCCATCCCAGCTCATCACCTTGCGGGATCCCAATCATGTTGGTACAGAATAAAGATGGAACCTGGCGACTCTGCATTGATTACTGGGCTCTGAATAAAATCACAGTCAGAAACCAATACCCGATTCCCTGAATCGACGACCTCCTTGATCAACTCATGGGGTCCAAACACTTCAGTAAGAATGATCTGAAGTCTGGCTACCACCAGGTCCCGATAGAACAGACAGATGTATGGAAAATTGCCTTCAAGTCAAAGGAAGTCATTTTTGAATGGTTGGTCATCCCCTTTGGTTTGACAAATTCTCCAGCCACTTTCATGAGGATGATGGATGATATCATGTGACCATTCACCAATACTTTTGTAGTGGTGTATCTGGATGAAATTCTCATTTACAACAAGACTTGGGTCGAACACTTGCAGCATATTCAGTAGGTTCTGCACACACTATAGTAGCACAAGCTATATGCCAACTTGGAAAAATGCTCATTCATCATTGACAGGGTCCATTACCTAGGCTACATAATTGATCATCATGGTGTACATGTAGATCCATCCAATATCCAAGTCATCTGTGAATGGCCAGCCCCAACCACACTCACTGAGCTTTGAAGCTTCTTAGGCATTGCCAATTTCTACCACAGGTTCGTGTTGGGATTCTCCCATATTGCATGGGCCCTCAACCAAATAACCAGGGGTGGTGGTAAGGAAAAATTTGTGTGGGATCAGTCCCAACAACAAGCATTCAACGATTTGAAGCAACCCTTGTGCTCAGCCCCGGTACTTTCACTACCAGACCTGCAATAACCCTTTGAGATCGATACAGATGATTTAGAGTATGCATTGAGTGTCGTTCTCACTCAACACAACCACTGCGTGGCCTATCATAGTGAGACACTATCATATGTTGTCCGTAAGTACCCTACTTACGACAAAGAAATGCACTCCATTGTGCAAGCCTACTACCAATGGAGACATTACATTCTTGAGAAGGAGATAGTCATCCACACTGATCATAAGCCACTGCAGTTCACGCAGACACAAGGAAAATTGCAGAATGATCGCCATCAAAAGTGGTCCACATACTTGCAGCAATTTCACCTCAACATCAAGTTTAAAACAAGAAGCACAAATCATGTCGATGATTTCCTCAGCATACCACCAGTGGCAGCACTCACCACAGTTGTAGACTCCTATGGCCATGAGACCTATGGATGGCCCCAACTCTATGAGACAGACCCGGACTTCGCCACCACCTACCAAATATTGGGTAAAAACGAAGTTGTCGATAATTTTCATCTTCAGGATGGGTTTTTGTGTCATCTGGGCCATATATATGTTCCATCAAGCGAGTAAGAGAAGTTGATCTGGGAATCCCACTACAGACGGGTAGCAGGACACTTTGGCGTCGAAAAGATAGTGGTGATGCTACAGAAACATTTCTACTGGTTGAAACTTCGACAGGAGGTCAACAAGTATATCAGGTTCTGCACTGCCTATGCTATTGCCAAACCAACCAATAAGAAATAGGACATGTACACCCCTCTCCCTACTCATGACAGACCATGGGAATCCATCTCAATGGACTACATGTCGAGCCTCCCATCCACCAAGTGGGGAAATGACTATTTTTTGTTGTTGTTGATTTCTTTTCTAAGATGGCAATTCTGGTTGCCTGCAAGAAGAACATCACAGTAGAGGCCACTAAAAAGATCTTCTTTGAATGAGTCTAGGTACTTTTGGAATCCCACAAACCATTGTCTCAGATTGGGACAAACAATTTCTTAGCACATTCTAGTTGATCCTTTGGTCACTGCTGGACACTAAGCTCACCAAATCCACGACCTTCCACCCCCAAACAAATGGCCAAACCGAGGTCGTAAATTGAATGATTGTGCATGTCCTTCACATGTATAATTCAAATCACCCTCGCACATGGGATGAGATCCTTCCCTATGTCCAACATAGCTACAACCGATCTCTGGATAGCTCAAACGGCCACAGCCCCTTTCAGGTGGGGTTGGGATTCCAACCATTGGGTCCCATAGATGTCGCACTTCCCCTTGCGGTTACTTAGAACGACTCATCTCCTGCTCCAACTAAAGCTGAAAAATCCACTCAATTCATTGAGTGGATCCAGCACATCCGCCAATAAGTTTAGGATATCCCACATAAGTCCAATGACAAGTAAAAGCAGCGCAATGATCAATATCGGGTGCCACATAAGTTTCAAGTGGGCGACAAAGTTTGGTTGCACTTGCAGAAAGAACACCTTACAGGACCCCATCGGAAGCTTCGCCCACTCTATTATGGGTTGTACACCATCACCAAGGTCATGGGAAATAATTCTTTTGAGCTCAACATTCCTCCTTTCCTTGGTCTGCACCTAGTGTGCAACGTGGATCTCCTTCGCCCTTATTTCCCACCATTATTGGACACCTTAGATGTAGCAAAGTAGCTGACACCAATAGAGATCAACCCTGAATGCATACAAGAGGCATCCAATGATCAGATTGTGGACACACAGATTAAGGTCACTCGACAACAAAGGATCCATCTTTATCGAGTCGTCAAATCAGGGCAGCTCCTACACCAAGGCAAGTGGCTCACCCGGGGCCAAATTCAACAAAAAATTCCTCATCTGATGGGGGAAATCAATGAAATGGAGACCATTGTTTCCAAATGAGTGAGGATTGATCCACGTGGATATCGGTGGCCACCCACCTTTTCCAATTGGCTCAAAACAGTTTTCTGACAATTTTGGCAATTTACTATTTTTAGCAGTTTTAACTTTCGGGGCCATTTTGAGGGCCTAAATGAAGGTTTTTTGGTATCGAGCTTCTCAATTATAGATAATTCTATCATTGAGCCCCCAAAATGAATCTCCTCAACGATACCTTTCCAACGGGCTATCATACGCCTAAAATAGAGATCGTATGCAAAAGTTACAACCCTAGGAAATTGATGTACTAACTTACCCAGACGGGTCACGGGGCCCACATGACTTTTGGCGCTTCATCTCCTAAGGTTAGGTTTTTGGATGTATATCATTTTTGGCATTCTTGTTTATTGTAAAAAGGCCTTCATAGCCTCATTTTAATCATATTCTTGCGAATGAGCACAGTCGTCACATCTCTTCTCAGAGATAAGCTGCCACCATTCCAGCAAGCTTGTTTCCGTTGCATTTTACAGTTTCATCTTATTTCCTTATTGAATAGAAAACCAGTTTTATTGTATCTCTGTTATTTTTTATTAAGCACATGTTAATAATTTGTATTCATTTCGTTCTGCTCATAAAATATGGATCAAATATGGTTGATATGCATGTTTAATAGAACAACCCTTTTGATGATATGTTAAAATGATGATTCAAAACCTAAGTTTACGTTCATGTATTTTGTATATTTAAAAGTAATATTATATAAAAATGTGGTTTATAATTTAAAAATTAAATTTCTAACATGTTTTTAAATAACACAATAAGGCAATACCGGTTTAAAAATTAATAATTAATCTTACAATGACATTAATGTGAAGATTTTGAAATATAATTGTTAGATTGTGAAAATTTCAAAAGATCATTTAATAAAAATAAACATCATGATGATAACCATATAACAAACATAAACATCATCTAAAATACACATTTAAATTCGCTAACATCATCTAATTATATATACCTCTAGCACATATAAACGTCATTAATTAGTTGACACACAAATCTAATAATCTAACAAGGCATCATCATTGTGATGACATCTAACAAACACAAGCATTGTCTAACATCATCATCACACACATCTAACAAGCATAATTTAACATGCACATGTATCAAGCACATTTAAAAAACACATCTAACATGACCTAATAATATACACATCAACATCAACATATAAATTAAGTACATCAACATGAACA
>ML777259.1:1338815-1353258 GCA_009831015.1 Picea engelmannii | reverse complement strand
TCATGAACAAGTCAAATAACTACTATAACATATTTGGTTCAACTGATGTGATAATCATATCTACAACAATAGTGGAGGCCTAGTCTGTAGTAGAAGATGATGGATGGTAAGGAGGAAGTGGAAGATCAAGTGGTGTAAGAGTAGATGTTTCCTGCTCATCTGGGTGAGGTGAAGGAGGAGGAGGATGTGGAGAACAATCATGGCCACCCTCATCAGTCGATGAGGTGTTGAACGAATGGGTATTGGATGAAGAGTGTGTATCATCTGCAATCGTCCTCGCTACTAGTAGCCTAGTAGATCTGATGATATGATGCATAAGAGGCATCATATCCCTCCAAATATCCAAGAGAATAAGATATTCCCTGATGACTTGCATCAGAACAGGGCGGACTCCCACCTAAACCAAAAGTGCAAATATTTGGTCACCCAACTCCAACATGAATCTATTATCTGGCCTACGATGCATGCAGCTAGGTATATGCACCCGAGGACCCTGATCTGTCGTGGCCTCAAGCATCTCCTCGTCTGCATCTAGTTGGGGAGGAGGCATGCCCCCAAGGAATGTGCCAATATCTACAAAATATATAGTACACAAAAATAATTAGACAGTTTAATTAAACAAGTTAAAGAAAGTGTTAGAATTAATTTTATTCTAATTAAGTAAGACAATAAAATGAAAATATATTAATTTAAACAAAACACTAATATTACCTATATTATATGGTGGCTCATCTAGTGTGAAGAGAACGTTAGGACATCCTCACCAATCCAACCCCGCGTAAGGACACGAAACCATCTTGAACATGTTATCGACCTCACAGGATAGTAGCCCCAGTGCATCAATGGAAATAATGGCCAAAAACTCTGGTTGGCCCCTCTTGAGCATCATCTTGCCCCACATGTGCATCCACACCTGATTCATCGACCTAGAAGGTTGAGGGACAAAAGTAGGCCTCATCTCCGAAGACTTCTCAAAGATAAGAAAAACAATTATGAAGCAAAAGGGAAGTTCTCCCTCCCATGTATCATAGCACAACATCTATCTAGAGCTATAAAAAACTACAACAAAAAAATGGAAAAACATCTAATACATCGTAGCCTCTGTACCAAAGAATCAACATAGTACAAAAGAGCATAACTAATGCGTCGGAAAACACTAGTAAAGTGTGCAATGGTCGTCACTAACAATGAGAGGCACATAACCTCCTCTGCACCAAAATAAACAATTTGTAGTTGTCCACCAGACACCTAAAAATCAGCTGCAAAAAGTACATTAATGGAAAAATATCTCTGAGAGTACATGAGATGACTCTATGTTGCAACATCAACAGGGACATCAAGGAACTAGGGAAAATCCTCCCCTTTCCTGGATAGTCAAGTGATAAAATATATATCCTCCTCAATGGGTTGGTACCACTGATCAGGACTGAAATGAAAATCCTGTCAATGGACATCCCATCGACGGATCAGTTGCACCAAGAACCTGAAGTGCCCATTCAAGGATCTAGCCTTCTCATAGTACTTAAGGATACCTACATTCCTCAAGAGGACTTGGGTTGTTGCAGTAATAGGAAGAGCATACAAATCCCTCTCCCTCTCCCTCACCTCTCAATCATGTACAACATTGTACATGTCAACCCTCTGCTCCTGTTGTTTTTGTTTCTCTCTCCACTAATGTCTCTGCATGATTAACATATAAAATACATCATCCTCATACATAAAGCATAAAAAAAAATTAGTAAATGAGAAATTTATTTATAAATATGGAAAAATAACTTTCTTCAAAAAATAAGTAAATTTCATAACCGGTCCATCCAAAAAAGAGTCAAGCACCGCCCACGGTGCGTATATTACTTGTGAGCACCATCTACAATGTGCACAGGTAATATAACACACTATATACAAATTGGTATATTACTTTATGTGATGCGAACTTGTATAACCTTGTCGTGATGGTGCATTAAGGTTAACCAATACACCGCCTAAAATAATAAAAACTTAAAATTCTAAAGCACCGTAAAACCATTTTTTTTAAATTTGTTGCTGCAGTGCGTAGCCTTTCCTGATATGCGCAGGTGCATTATAGGAAAGACGACTCACTGCACCAATAATTTTTAAAAAATTGCTAGTTACAGTACTTTGACATTTAGGCTCTAATTTTTTGCGGCAATGTGTTGGGTAATCATTAATGCACTGGTGCGTAATTTTACCAATGCAATGCATAAAATAATATATTTTATTTATGTGGTGCTTCATTTAATGTAACACCTCATTGCATTAACGTTATTTAACACATCGCGAAAAATCAACTATATTATTTTAGGCAATGTGTCAGTAAAATTATGCACCAGTACGTTAAATTTTACCCAACGCACTAGTGTGTTAGATTTTAGAAACACACCGTCAAAAAAAATTAGGCACGGTGTTTCAGTGCACCCTATAAATTTTCAGGGTTTACTTTCCGTGGTGCGAGACGAATGACTCGAACGCATCGCGAAAAAAAAAAATTTAAAAATAGTGGAAATTTAACTAAATTTTGAATTTTAATCCGCTAAAAGTTTAAGTTATAAAGAAATAAATACATTACATGGACATTTCCTCGCCAGGGAGGCATGATTTCTGCGTAGTACAAAAAAACAAATTTTCCCACCATTTGGAAGAATTCAAAAGTCATGCACTCAACAATGGAAAAAAGGAAGGAAAGCAAGGGAAACACCAACAATAGGGTGTTTTAGAGAGGCAAAATTTGCACCTATGCTTGAGAGCTCTACAACACTAAAAAGGGTAAAAATTAATTTTACTGTTGGTAAATGTTTTATTTATTTAACCCCGTTACTGTGCCCTCGATAACTAGATGCACCAGTTCGTCACTATTTAAGTAGCACATCGAATTATATTATTTTTTTAAATAAAAATACCATGGTGCGCCATTTTTTAGACAAACAGTGTGCACCAGTGCGTCAGCATTTAAGTATCACACTGAAGTATATAGTTTTTAAAATAATCCTACCATGGTGCGCCATTTTTCAGAGCACTGGTGTATGCGTAGTAGAAAACACATCATTTCATTATGTATTTATAAAAGCATTGTAAAAATACATCCGATAAACCTCCACCCGCTCGCCTCCGCTAGTGTCCTCCACTATAAATGAATTTTTCGGATATTTTTACAGGGGCTTCTGCAAAACATCTGCTAGAGGGTCTTTTCCTTGTATTGAATAGGACAATATGCTAAGAAATTTCCTTCAAAAGAAAATAAAAGCTTCCACAAGAAAAAGAGTCTTTACTCCAAGGAGGAGAATAGTTCTTCAGATGAAAGTGATGGAGAAGAATGGGATGCAAGGGAAGTTATCTTCATAACTCAAGAAATTAAGAATGATGACCACAAAAATTATGAAATAGATGAAATCAATTTTGAAGAAGAGTTTGATGCCAAGATCGAAGAGAAAAACAAAGAATTTTTTCTGGAGAAGCAAAGACATCACAGAAAGTGAACAGGAATACGAAGAGAATCTTGAAAAATTAAAGCATGCAGTAGAAGAAAATATTAATCTTAGAAACAAAAATAGAGAGTTAAAAGATGAATTGGAAAAATTGTGAAGAGGAAAATCATGAGCTTGAAAAGACAATTAATATATTGGAGTAGTTAGATAAGAAAATTGAATATCATGAGAAATTAAAAGCATAATTGGATTGCACAAGAAAAGAGTTGATGTTGACAACGAAAAAATTGAAGGAATTTGAAATAAGTACTGAAAAGTTAGATAAAATTCTTAGCAAACAAAGATCACCTACCGATAAGACAACAATTGAATATGACAACAATTTTAAGACAAAAAACACAAACATAACAGACATGGAAGATGAAGGAAATTCTAGAAACTATGCAAATTCCTTAAGAACTAGAATCAACAAACAAAAGGGAGTTGAAGAACAACATAAACATGAAACCTCTAGCTGGAACAAAATATCATAATTTAGAAGGGGTTAGACACCATGAAGGTCCTTTTTCTACCAGGTATGATAATATTTTTCTTGGTCATTGTTATACTTGTAGAAACTTTGGACACAAAGAAATTCATTGTAAAATAAATGCAAGAAACAACTATATGAGAAAAAAAAAATGATTATGGATATCCAAAGGACAATCATGTAAATAGTAAATATGGAAATGCTCATGGATCTGTCAATAGAAATTACAATCCATTTGATCCACTGATGGATCAGAAAATTGTATGCTACAAATGTTATAATCTTGGTCACAAAGCGTGATATTGCATAGATATTAAAGAAGATGCTCCTATCATAAAACTAGCTACAATATATAAAATGAAAGAGAATCCAAACAAGGAAGAGTATCTATTACCAGTGCTCGATGGAAATAAAGAGGACAAATGGTACATAGACAATGGGTGTTCAACACACATGACTAGAGACCAAAACAAATTCATCATCTTAAAAAAAATAAAAAATGGTAGTGTTGCATTTGGAAATGACTCCTCTATCAAAATACTTGGAAAAGGTGTAGTGAGTCTTGGAAGTGAAAATGTAAAAGAAGCAAATGTCTTACTGTTTTAATATTTGAATCATAATATCCTTAGTGTCACTAAAATATGTGATTAGGTATATAATCTTAAGTTTGATTCTCGAATATGTGAAAAATCAGAGAAGAAGACTCATGAATATTGGTGGCAACATCAACAAGAAGACCAAATAACATATACATCGTAGACAAAGAGGAGAGAAAGAGAATTGAAGTCACACAAAAGATATCCAAGGACTATAAAAAGGAAGGAAATGATAAGAAGATAGAAAAGGAAGGTGAAATACTATTGAGGGCCATGGTTTCAAGGGGAGAATACCCAAAGATAAGAGTTACCCTTTTCCATTGATGTCAAAGGGGAAGAGAAAGATCAAGATCATGATGACAGGGGGACTATGAGTGTTTCCATCAATGAAAATGGGGGATATCATTGAATGGTGTTGTCATTTATGCCAAAGTTAGTCATTGGTGATTAGAATGAATAATACTATGGTTTTACTTGAAGGATTCTCCAAAGTGTTCCCCTTAAGATGTAACTTTAAGCATGGCCCCCATGCGAAGATGCTTTGAAGAATCCTTAGAGGCGTGGTAAAGAATCATTGCAGTTGTTTGAAGAAAATGAGTATGAAGGACATTGTTAATGCATGAAAACCCTCCATGGATTGATATCCCTCATTAAGTTGTTTCCAATGGTAGGTGGCATGCCATGTGATTCCTCAAGGTTAAGAAGACACACCCACTTAAATATGATCATGTGAATTTTCCCCTAAAAAGTGTTGCAAACAAGAAGTTATAGGTCAACCCTAAAGTTAAGTAAAGGAAGCACTTGGAAGGGTATAAATACACATTAAGAACCTCTCATTTTCATCATTCATTTTGATCTCTTAGCAAAATTTTGGTAGCGAATTTCAAAGGGAATATGAAGTGAAGAAGGTCAAAATTCCAAGGGAAAATGAAGTATTGTGATGATTTGTTTTAAGGTATGTTCTTTGAAGGTCATCTTGGGATTTTCACTATAAATTTTTTTATAAAATGATTCAGATAGAAAAGCTTGGAGGATATTGAGAAGGCCTATTAGGGTACATGTGATATAAATTTTAGTTTCTGTGTCATTTTACTTTTGGAGACACACTCTATGGAAGATAGGGTTTTTTACTAGTCATGTAACTAGTCTCAAAAAGGTGTTCCAGGTACAACTATCATAACTTATTCATAGAGGATCAAAATTCTATGATACAAATTGAATTAGAAAGAGTACAATCTCTTGTATTTTATGTGTGAGTCTTAGACTTAGATATCAACTATTGAGCGCATGGAATGTTGTACAAGTTCGGTCTCCATAATAGGCCAAAATTCAGTGAGGTTTTCCATTTTCCCTATAAATCTTATTCAGGGATGATTCAAGGAGAAGAACTTGGAGGAACTTCATAGAAGATATCTAAGAATATTGGGTACTAGTTTCATACCGTGATTCATTACAGGTACATAGTTATACTTGTTGTAAGTTAGGGTTTGTGACTAACCTAGAAACTAATCCCAAATAGGTGTTTGAGATAAAATAGTTATATATGAAGCTTGGTAGGTCCAAATTGAATTCCACTTAATTCATCAGAAGGATAATAGATCCTAATATATGAACTCCAATTTTCATAATCAGAAATGGAAAATTGAGCTTGTGGTGAATCTTATAAGTTTGCATATTTGAGGTTGATTCTCTTATATATTTGAGAGTTGAAGGTGCGGGAAAGGAAAGGGGGTTGGAGTATCCTTCCAGTTGGAGACGGTGAATCTAGGGATTTGTAGCTTCCTTCAGGTTGGATCCTATAAATTAGGGGGTTGAAGCCTCCTTCTAGTTGGATATGGAGAATCTTGGAACTTGTAGCTTCCCGTGAATCTAATTTTTCTATTATATAAAAACAGTATGTGGATTTCCATGGAAATATATTATGCATTGTGTTAGCGCTCAAAATGTCCCCTTAAAATTTTCAGTGCTTTTATCAAATTTGTACTAAAATTGTCAAATCTCTTTGCTCATTCGCCTTATGTCATAGGCTTTTAATCCTTCATCAAGTCTCGTGAGCGGTTACTATCAATTTTGACTAGACACCTCGTGATCCACTACCTTAATATCTACACCTTTTAACCTACATAACCAAACAATAACTTTCTCATTAGTTTCCCTAAAAATTTACTTTGATAAGTTTTCTTATGTTCAAAATAAAAAATATACTTTATTTTTTATTTCATTTGCCTTTTTACCAAAAAGAGTTTATTTGCCTTTTTATTAAAAAAGGGTGGTGTGTGCACACAAGTGTTAAACACTAATCCATATCAAATATCACATATCAAACTAACACTAATCCATATCAAATATCACATATCAAACTACATATACCAAATGCAATGAATCCACAAGTCAATACATTAACCATACAAGCCCAACACCAAACCCGATACCATTCCATGTCTCATTGACTACCCATGTTAGCATTGGCGTATATAAAGGCCGAAATTGTTTATTTCTTGATGCATGTGGGATTATGCCCACTGTGTAAATTTTTTTAAATAAACCGCATGTTGTCAGGTTCCCAAGAGATTATGTAGGTGTTGGTTGAGCAAGACAGAGTGGTGTTTTTTCTTCCTTGGCTCAAAAGGACAGTTGCAAGAACTATAGATTCGAGTACTACTTTAACTATGCTCGCAGAACCCCATGAAGAAGAGATCTAGTTCATCATGGATGCCATCAACAATTACTTGAATGTTAAGGTATGATGATCAGATGTGCTCTCCTCTTGGATAGGAATTAATCCATTGGAAACCGATCCCTCAGCTAATGACATTGTCAATGCTCTTGTCTTAGATTCACTTTGGTGCATTGAAGATGCACACTTACTTGAGTGGACTGTGAGAGTGAAAGCTTGACCCCAATGACAAAGTACTCCTAGAGGCTCAAGGTCGATCAACAAAAGGGAAATATGTTGAAAGAGGATTGATGCTTAGCTTTGCGTATGGGGCAAGATTGAATTCATCACAACCCTGAAGTTAGAAAGCTAAAGAGAAAGGGAGTTGGACAAGTGGGTCATAGAATTAATGCTTACAACATTGAACGACCCAAGAGTTTTATTATAGCTTGTATTTTTCCCAAAGAGATCAGACTTCACACAGTAGAAATGCATACAATGTCAAAGATGCAGGGAACAAAAAATAATTTTACTTCGTTTCATATGGCAATTGAAGGAGTTTGAAGACAATTCGATTTTTTCTTCATAAAGATTATAATTAACAGTGGTTTTTTCAAACCATCGATTTTTGAAATCAAGAGAGGGATGATTCGGTATATTTTGTATATGTGTCAGCACATCTCCACATTCAAAACGCATTCTACCAAATGTCCCAAACTTTATGTTTATTTCCATATTTCCAAGCATGGAATCAATAGATCCATGAAAACAGGGGATTATCAATTAAAGCTTCCAGGTCTAAATCAACAGTCTTTCCTGATTTCCAGACAGTAAATCTTCAATCATATATTATCTTGCATATTTTGAGGATTTTCTCCAAGATTCAAACAATCAATCTTCCAAAAAAAATTGAGACAGAAAGGTCTTCTAGTTCCAGATTTGATGGCAGGATATCCTTTTGCACAAATCAGATCCCAAATTTTCTAGATTCGAAGGCTTATGTTGGCATCTAATCCATCAGTTCGAATTCAGGGGAAATATATTGTATTCATTGATATATTTGACAGAGTAGGAGCAGTCTTGATGAATGTGGTTCGACTCTTGTGAATTATAAGCAAACTGTGTACTAAGACATTTGTTGAGTATATATATGAATGCAAAATTTTCTCTCTTAGATTTTTTTATCAGACTTCCATTATTGTCCTTTTCTTTTCTGTATATGTGGATGAATTGCAAATTGCATAGTGTCTATAGTTCATTTGATGATTAAGAGATGTCATTCTTTCATTTCATTAGTGGATTTAGATCCCACATATAATTTATTGTTGTAATTGACCATTTGTATATGTTTTTAGTGTATCTGAGTCTGTTGATACAATAGTGTTCTCTATTCCATATCAGTTTTAATTCATCTGATCTGTTCATAGAGGAATTTGCTTGTTGGAATGTGCTCATCATAGTCTTGGCTCAGTGAGGCTTAATAGTTCATAGATTGTTCCACCATACAAATTCTTTCATCCAACCAAATAGCTTTATGTTATCAAGCTCGTTCCCTTTACAGTCAAGGAGTGACTCTTGGAGTGATAACACGTTGTTTACTTCTTCTTATGCTCTTTCCTATGTATTGGGGTGCATTTATTTGATTGAAAAAATAAAGTTTTAAAAGTGTTAAATTGTACTTGATACTGATTCATTCCCCCTCTTAGTATCAACAAAAGGAAGAGTAATACTTCATACATAAATTAGCATAATGGAGTTGCAGGAAAGATGAACGAGAAATTGATGGAAAAATAAAGGAGCATGCTCAGTGGTGTTACGCTAGGACAAGAATTAAGGGCAGAGTAAGTGGATAATACTTGTTACTTGGTAAATTGATCACCTTCATCAGTGTAGGATGATAATAATCCACACGAGGTATGCATTAGAAAGAAACCCTCTCTTACACATCTCAGAGATTTTAGATGTGATGCTTATGTACACGTTCCAAAGAAAAACAAGAGTAACCTAGATAAAAAGACTGAAAAGTGTAATTGTATTGGCTATAAATATGGTGTGAAAGGTTATAATATTTGGAACCAAAAAACTAAGAAGGTAGTGTATATTCTAGATGTGGTATTTAGAGAAATCAAGGATGTTGTCAAATAAGAATTACTACAAAGGGAGGAAGAACTAGAGAAAATAGAGTTTGAGTTGAAGGATAATGAATCGAACTCTATAGAAGAACAAGAATCAAAAGAATAAGAGCCTCATACTCTACTGTTGAGGTTATCGGTTCGAGAAATAAGGAAACCCAAAAGGTATACTCCACCTGATTTCCATTCAAATTTTGTTTTTTTTATTACTAATTATGATCATAGAACTGTTATGGAGGTACTAGATTCAGAGGATGGAGAACTATGGGTAAATTCCATGGTTGAAGAAATGGAAGTGTAATATCCCCCAGTAGAGCCCTAGTTGTAATTATTAATTGTAAACATGTTTGTTAGGCTGGGGAGCCGAGTTATAATAAGCTAGGAGGCTTATGTGATGATTAGGCCAAAGAGCCTAGGATGCTAAGGTCGGGAGCATGTTTTGTATATGTAATTATGAAAATAATTAATAAAAATTACACATCGCTGCGTGTAGACCCTACATGAAGAAAGAGTTATGGGGGACTAAGCTCCACTAGGTGGGGAAGGGGCTAAGTGTCTAGGAATAGGGGCTAAGGTAGAGGGCTTACCTGTAAAGGAATAATATTATATTATTATTTCTTAAAGGCTAAGGTTTGACATAATCTGTGTTGTCCTAATTTCCTAAGGGAAAGGGGGACGAGTGTTAATTGGAGCTCATGCAGCTTCAGGGAGACATGTGTCAACCTAAGCGCATGCAGTTTTAAGTGGGAAAGTCATCTCGTTGTTGGATCATCTCATTAACGAGTCTCATGATTCTCACGATGGACAATAATTCACCATTGCATTGACACTCTCGCAAGGTTAGCCACCTTGGAAGAGAGCCATACTCCCCACTGAGGCACGCCCCAATGTAACCTGCAGACACTGGAGTTGTCCTGCGTATTTCCTCTGAAGCCCGATGAACTTGTTTTTTTCCTAAGTCGTGTTATGTCGCAGTGGTTGGCGGTTGTTGCCAACACAGTTTTGGCTAAGCTTGGTTTTCTTTCATATTTTTTTTCCATACCCATTTTATGTGGTTGAATTCACCTGTGTGTTACCTGAATTTTGTTGTTGACATCACCTGTGTTTATTTGACATAAGAGTTTAATTGAAGAAGTAGGTTTTCAGGCCTATGAGCAACTCTCTCAGGTGAGAGAGTTTGTTGGGAAGTGAGTTCTCCTGGAGGGAGTCTCGTAGCATCTACAATACTCTGAGACTTCTGGTTCAGCTTGTTGTTGAAGCCCAAGGTAAGGGAGGTGTAGTAGTCAATGGACTTGTATTAGTGAAGGTGTACCCTCTTGGGGTGGAGTAGGTGTGTGGGGAATGAGGGTCTATGGGTTGTGGGCATAAGTGGCTCCTAATATAAAAGATCCTTCCTATTGTTTTGTGCCACTTCCCTGTTTTCCTTACCAAGCCTAGGAATCCCCTTGCCCAGTGGAGTTTAGTCCCAGCTCAGGGGTGACCCACTATTGAGTGTGATGAGCAGTGTGGTCTATGGTTGGGAGGTTCGTGGAAGGTCTGCACGCAGTTGGTGGTCTCCAATTAAAAGATAAGTACCACTTTTATGTTCATTTACATGTTGTGTATATGTACATGTGTTATAATTGATGAGTAATGTCTGTATATGTTGTTATTTTATGGGTTATGAATGTGATTACTGCATGTATGGTTTTACTGTTATTTTCGCATTAATATGTTATCTATATGTAGAATAGACATTCTATGTTTATATGGATGTGTATTTTTTTCGCAAGTATCTATGTGTGGCATAGCTCAGTGGTTTAAGGTTGGAGTTGTCACATATCAGAGTAGAGTAGCAGAAGCTACAGGAGTAGCGTTGCCCAGCCTGTTGGTGGTTGGGGACATTACAAATTGGTATCAGAGATAAGGTTCAAGCACTGAGCTTGGATAGACCGGATAAGTGGTCATTGGAGATAAGGTTTCAGGGGGGAATTGTGTCAAGAAGAACAAATTATGAACCTTAGAGCATTTTGAGTGCCAAGAGGTTACCTTGGTCGTGTTATGAATCTCAAGAGGTGTAGCGGTATTATAAAACCATGACAGACGTGGTAATGGGCCGCAGAGTAATGTGGTTCATTAGAATCTATTCAGGAGAAGGAGGACAATTCATGACCGTCAAATCTGGAGAAAAGTGCAGGAGGGTTAATCTACAAGTCCTTTAGAATTAGAGACAAATATTTCAGAGTGAATTGTTGTTGAAAGGGATAAAATTTGAGGTTCGGAGCGTCCCTGGGTGCAAGGAGTGCATTGACAAAGTCTTTGACTCAAAAATCTCAGGAGAAATAGCTTTATTTTTCTCGTGAAGGGACGCGAAGATATGTTGCAAGGAGTGCACAGATCAGAAGGTCGACTAAGTGTCGAAGAAACCCTCTAAGGAGAAAGGGGTTCAAGAAATGAAGCTCTGAAGTCCATATTAATTTGGACCATCCGTCAAAAGGGACACGTGTCAACAGATTGGCATGTTTGGGATTTCAACGTTCGGGAGAATTAGTGTGTGTTGAGGCGAGAACTCTCAAAGCCTGAAGCTTCGAAGCCCCGAAGCGTCTAAGTAGTGAGTCATGATGACATCACCTGGAGATGACGTGAACCTCTCCTATACCTACCACGTGCCCCCACCTGGATTGTGGATAGTTGTACTATGTGGACCCGGAGGTTGAAGAAGTCTGAAAATTCAGAATTCGGGAGGCTGGAAGGAAGCAGGCATAAAAACTTTTGAAGCCAAAAATTCTGGAGTGATGTGGCATGATGATGTCATCGGGAATGACGTGGACACATGGGATGTGACATGTCTCACCCATATAATTGGGCCATGTGTCATCCACTAGTATTCTGCCACATGGCACTTCGTTTGAGCATGGTTAGTGGGCCCACACTGGCGTTGATCGCCATACACCAAGATCGATGGCCAGGAGGCATTGCAGGGACCCAAGTTTCACGGGAGTTAATTCCCCAAGGAGGTCCTGCAATCCAAACCATGGTTTCACTAAGGGGTTACGTGTCAGCGTCATAGGAATTGCAAGACAAAAGGCGGGTTACTCCAAACCATAGATTCATTCCCCCGCAATTTGAAAGGCGTTAAGTGATGTGACTATTTGGTATCTTAGTTCAAGTATGGAAAACGTGGGTCCCAGTGGACGAGGGGCACCAGCTGTGAAGTCTGGAGACTTGACACTCTGGAAGAATGGTTCATAAGGGAACGAAAGGAAGAACTTTCAAAAGTTTCGTAACGCTGAGGTGATGAGACATAATGACATCACCAAAGGTGACATGGAAGTGTTCAGAGATTAACGGTTCAGGGGGTTGGGGGTGTGCGGATGTGAATTCCTTCGAAGTCCTAAAGCTCCGAAGCTCCGAAGTCCCGAAGCTCAAATGCCTGAAGTTCAATAATGTGTGTCAGTCATTGGATGTTGGGTAGTCGTGGACTGTTGATCCACCCTACTTCATGAGTTCATCAATCTGGAACTCTGAGAGAATTGTTGTGATGTGCTTTGTAAACTTCCAAAGCCGCAGGCCCAAAGTCTTGAATAAGCGCCCATCAGCCTAGCGTTGGGCCACAACCCGTGGTCGCATGGGTTGGGGGCTGAGAGAAAGGGGCTAGTGCCTGAAAATTATTACAGATCATGCAGAGCTCAGAAAGAAGAGATCTGTGGAGATTCTTGATTGATCGAGAACTGCAAAATGAAATCTGAAGGCTTTCCTTGAATCAGATTGATTTAGGAATACTATGGAAATTGTTAAGGAATGATGGCTTGACAATTTCGATTGACTGCACATTGTTTTTGCATAAATAAACAACAACTAAATCAGATAAGGATTAGCTCAGAGAAAAGATATCATTGCACAAGAAGTACATAGTGGGAAGATCTAATATACACAGATTGATATATATCAGAATGCTAGTATTTTGATAAAGAAGGACGAAATGTATGCATGGAAAAAGTGACAATATCTCCAAGGAACGGTCCTACAGGTTGGATATAGCACCTCCATTATTACTATCATAATGTGCAGTGGAAGCATTGCATGAAGGTCATCAAATATGGCATGACAGAAGTTGAATATGCATGTTAGAAGGGTAAACCAAATTTCTTAAAGAAAGAAATTGGTGTTAATTATCCAAGGTTACCCAGAGAACATGACTAGAAATATAATTGGTTCATGAAGGAATTGGATCAGAGGGATACAATTAATAGGGGAATGTTAAAAATTAATATCAGCATAATATGTGGTGGAAAGTATGAAAAGTAGACAAGGAAAAACTCCTGGATGGAGTCAAGTCCATGAACATCCTAAGATAATGGAAGAATAAATCTTGAGATAGATATCAAGCTAATAGGAATGCATGTCAACACTCCAGGAAGGAAATCTAGAATAGTATAGGATTGTTGATGCACTCCAAAGGTGTGAAGTTATTTCCATAAGAGCATGGAGGTATCAAGTCAAAAATAATTTAAAAGTGAAGTGACTTCTAAAGAGAAATCAATAAGGAACCAGGAAGAAGAAAACAGGTCTATGCATGGTTTTGAATGTGGAGGAGATAGTGCCTGAAAACAATCCATCTTAACTAACATAGAGCCATGAGTGACAACCCAAAAGGTTGGAGATATCACCTAAATCTATGATGGTAAGGTAAAAGAAGGAATTTCATTTGATTCTATGCAATTGGAAAAAGGGGCATATGTGCATCCTTACAGTATGCTAGAGATTGGATAGGTAAGTCAAGTTTGAAGCTAGTTGGGATAGATGGATATAGAAAAAAAATAAAATTTGAAGGTTAATGTCAACATTAGTAATTGGCTGGAAATGCAAAGATAGCCAAGAGTGATTTGGCTAGAAAGTGCTCAGGACAAAAATAGTCATGTACAGTGACTACAATGAGAGAACAAGAAGATTCAGGAATTCGGGAAGAATTGAAGACTTTTGGGATTAGCAAGGAAAAGTTGCACATGGGAAAGAAGTTGTTGAAATTGTGGTAGCAACAATTGAATTAGGGTTGGTTGAACAACCATAAGAAGAAAAATAATTATTTCATGTTGCAAGTGTTGTTG
>ML777259.1:1308629-1321737 GCA_009831015.1 Picea engelmannii | reverse complement strand
TGAAAACAGTCACCGAAGTAGTTGGGAAAAAGCAGGCACAACTTGCAGCGTCTATCCGGTGAAATATCAAAGATAGTCATGGTAATCAATATGGAGGAGGAACGTAACGTAAGTTGCAATTATCTGTTGATAGCTTTGTTCATACGGCAAGTCGCTTGGCGGTTTTGATAAATTTAATTTGAATTTGGTAAAAGTTTTAGGTATAGTCAGACTTTCACCAACCCATATCGGAATTTTGCAATTTTGTTTTTTTAAATAAAAATGTCGGGAATTTTGCAATTTTGTTTTTTTAAATAAAAATTGATAAGAGTTCCAAATTTATTGACTTTTTGGACAGTCAGATCTAGCAGCTGATTCTGCTAAATATAGTTGGGTTTTCAGCGGATTCTAACGTGCACGCTTTATGCATGAGATACAGTCCAATTTCCAAGATGCATAAATCTGAGCTGTATATACAGTGTAATTAATAAATAAAATTTATTTTATATGAATAAGTATCGCCGTAAGCGGGCGTCGACGAGTTATTTAAAATCTTGTCAGCTTGAGCGGAGAATTTGGGCGGCATTGAAATAGTGTAAATACGAAATTCATTAGTGACTCTCTTCCACGGCCATTGAGTTTTAACTCCTCCACTCGCTGTTTGGCAGATGTGTCCCGCGCCGCTTTGAATAGATTCCATTGACCCGAAATAAAATAATGTATATGATCTTTTATTGCATGAACGGATTTATTCTTAATTTTTATTTTATAAATTTTAAAATTATATAAAATCTAGAAAAGCCAGAATATGTATACCATATTTTGGTAGCACTAATTTAATATCTAAGTTAACCTTAATCATTATTATTATTATTTTCTTGGTAGAACACATCAAATGTTAATCAATCACTCCTTTAAAACTTCTTTCTCATCGAAAATGGGATATTTTATAAAGAAATCACCCTAGTTAAAAATGACTTCACATGACATTGTTTAAACAAGAAAGTCCACACATATATAGATATATATTTTAAAACCAACCCCCCAATTCATTGGTCGTGTATATATATATATACGAACAATGAATTGGGTGGTTGGTTTTAAAGTGTAAAAAGTCAATCATCAAATTTTGTAATTTTATTACTTTTTATTTTTTTAAATTAATCTATTAATTTTTATTTTTTAAATGATTAGTCTAAATTTTACACGATATAATAAAAATGATATTTGAAATTTAAAAGCTTATCATTTATATTATCAAATATTTTGTATTTAAAATTTTAAAAAAAAAAAATCAACAAAAAATCATTGAAAAAAAAGAATGGTCTTCTTAACTGCTGTCTCCAATTTGTGGCAAAATTGTGCAAGGATCATGGGAAAAAGAGAGTGGCTTCATGTGCACATCATGACTAACGTTGTTGGAAAGCTTGTAAAGCATGAGAAACGTGAGTTTGTTTACGATTCAAGGTTTGCAAAAAGGATGAGGCAAAGATTTGTTCTTTTTGTTGTCAGGGGTACTAGAAGGTTGGAGCTGTAAAGGCAACTCATAAGTGGAAATAAGTTGATACCTAAAGCGAGCTTCGAAAGGGGAGAAGCTAGTAGAAACATAAACTTCCCTATTATAGCTATGTTGGACAATGTGGAGTGTGGAATCCCACTGTTTAGATTTGGTAAATTGAATGAAAAGGGCATGGACTAAGCCATGGTTAATAACTTCGATTTGTCCATCCATCTGCTGATGGAAAGAAGTGGATTATTTGAGGTGACACCCCAAGAGAGACCAGAGAGTTTTCCAAAATGTATTGAGGAAACGAGAATCATGATTGGAGATAATGTTGGAGGGGAGGCCAAAGTGATCCAGGTGGATATCGGTGACCACCCACCTTTTCCGACTGGCTCAAAACAGTTTTCTGGCAATTTTGGCAATTTACTATTTTTAGCAGTTTTTAACTTATGGGGCCATTTTGAGGGCCCAAATGAAGGTTTTTCAAGATCGAAGTCATCAATTATATTCAAAGGCATGATTGAGCCCCCAAAATGAATCTCCTCGACAATACCTTTCCAACGAGCTATCACACGCTCAAAACGGAGATCGTATGCAAAAGTTACGACCCTGGGAAGTTGATGTACTAACTTACCCAAACGGGGCCCACATGACTTTTGGCGCTTCATCTCCTAGGGTTAGGTTTTTGGATGTCTAGGAATATTGGCATTCCTGTTTATTGTAAAAAGGCCTTCAAAGCCTCATTGTAATCATCTTCTTGCGAATGTGAGTAGCTGTCACATCTCTTCTCAAAGATAAGCTACCACCATTCTAGCGAGTCTTTCACTCTGTATTTTTACAGTCTCTGTACATTTATTTCATTAATAGAAATCGTGTATAAATGTATATCTGTGTTTATGGTTGCATATCTGATACATTTATGTTATCTTATTGAATATCTGCGATATCTATGTGCATTTCTTTATTATATCTCTGCTTGCATTTCGTGCCGAAAATAATCCAGATCACAAAGTGAGTCCACACGAGTGAAAAAGAGATCCGTATTTTGAGCAACAATAGTAGTCTTAGTGCATGGGACAAAAATGGCCATTTTGGAGAAGAAAAACACAACTACCCAATTGGCATTGTGATGACGAAAGGTCATGGGAAGACTGGTGATGAAGTCCATAGAGATATATTCCCATGGACGGGAGCGAATAGGTAAGGGATAATACAAACCATACTTGTGGTTAATCGTCTTATGTTGACCAAAGAAGGTACAAGATTCAATAAATTTCTCAACTTGGCACTGTAAAGCAAGCCAAAAGAAGTGACGTTGAATATGTTGAGTAGCTTTGAATGTGTCGAAGTGCCTGCCATAAGAGGAGGTGTGGGTTTCGCGAATGAGAACAAGGAGATCATTAGTAGTAGGAACACATAGTTTGTCAAGCTTATACAACCAACCATCTTGAATGTGGTATTCTAGGAAAAGGGTATGGTTAATGACAGTAGGTTGTTGCAAGGCAGTCTAGATGGTACCAAAGAAAGGGTCGGAGGAATACAAAGGCTTCCAATCTTCATAAGCAACACAATGGATAGACAAGATTTGAAGTATCTGAGGAAGAGGGCGGCTAAGGAGATCAACCATGCGATTGGTGGCCCCTTTCTTATATTTGATGACCAAGTGGAACTGTTGTAGTTAAGCAGCGCACTTCAAGTGACATTTTTCTTGGATCTTAGAATAGGAATTAATAAAAATAAAAGGATGATGATCTATATGAAGAATGGTCTCCTTACCCAAGATGTAGTGGTGCCATTGTTTTAATAAGGCCTGGAGGAAGCTGTAGAATTCCTTATTGTAGGTATTGTAATGTTGTTTGTCTTGAGCCAATGTCTCAAAATGATAAGAAATGGGATTTCGTCCATGTTTAAGAACTATGCCAATCACATGTTGAGAGGCATCAGTCTCAACTTTAAAAGGTTGTTGAAGATCAAGCAAATGGGGGATAGGTGTTGAACAAAGGGCCTCTTTAAAGTGTTGGAACTGCTCCTAAGCCACCGGAGTCCAAAGAAAAGTGGATTGATTGGCCGAATGATGAAGGGGCTTGGCCAACTGAGAGAAGCGAAGAATGAATTTCCTATAAAAATTAATGCCACTGAGAAAACTTATAAGGGCCGGCGTAGAATGAGGAGAAGGCCATTATGATAGAGCCTGAACTTTAGAAGCGTCAGGACATACACCTTCCTGATCGATGATAAACCCCAAATAAGAGATAGAAGTCTGGCCAAAGGAGGACTTGTGTTCCTTGACCTAAATGTGATTGGTATGCAACATGTTGTAAGTGCTCCTCCCAACTTTGACTAGAGACCAAAATGTCATCCAAATAAATTACCACAATGCGGTCCAATAGAGGATGAAATATATCATTAATGAGCCTCTGGAATGTGGCAAGGGAGTTGGTGAGGAAAAAAGGAATCACCATCCATTCATATAGCCCAAATCTAGTTTTAAAAGCAGTTTTCCAAGTGTCGATAGTAGCCATGCGCACTTGGTGATAGCTCATTGTCAAATCCATCTTTGTAAAATACTTTGCCCCTTTGAGTTGATCAAGCAAGTCTTCGATACAAGGGAGAGGATAATTGTTTTTTACACTAATCTTTTTGAGAGCCTAGTAATCAGTGACTAAACACCTATCGTCACTCTCCTTTTTTGGAATAATGAAGGCGATGGAGGCTCAAGGAGAGCAGTTGGGTTGGATATGGTTGGAATTGAGAAGTTGTTGGAGTTGGTGTTCATTTTCCTCAGCCTCACGTGGAGCCAAGCCATACGAAAGGGCATTAGAAAGAGAAACACTAGGAATAAGGTCGATAGAATGCTCAGTAGGGCACTGAGGTGGAAGGCCTTCCGGAGGAGAAAACACATCAGAAAATTTGGAGAGAACAATAGAAAGATCAGGTGTAATGGACTGGGGTGTCTGATTTGGCTTAATAGGGCATGCAAAGCATAAGGAGAGGGATTTATTGAGGCTTACTTGGTGGACAACATCTTGGCTAGCGAGTAGAGGAAGAGCTTTCGGTGCTGAAGAGGCAAGAACATAAGTTTGGCCATCTTGTTTGAGGTGATACTAATGGGTGTGAGCATGATAGATGGCATCATGTTGTTCTTGGTATGGGATTCCCAAAAGAGGATCTGCACAATCCAATGGAGACACATCACAAATGACAGAATCATCGAAGGGTCCAATGGAAAAGGTGATGACACACCATTGTGTGACCATGAGGCAAGGTCCGTCCTTATGAACGCACCATAATTGATAAGGAGAGGGATGAGGGGTGGTAGGAAGGTTTAATCGGTTCACCAAATCTTGAGCTACTAAATTCTTCTTGTTGCCATTATCAATAATGAGTGTAGCAAGAGGTTGCTTGATTTGGAAATTATGGGTGAAGAGAGGGGTAGCCGAGGTAACATTAGAATCAGTAGCCATCAAAATAAAATAGTGGTCTACATCCATGGGATTTTAGAAAGAGATAGGCTCAGAAGGACGGGGCATTGAAGATGAGGAGTCAGGAGTATTGGAAAAAAAAGTTTTGGTAGTAAACAGATTCTGTAGGACATGACAATCAACAATGTTATGGAAAGAAGACCTATGGAATGTGAACCATTTAGTAGACTTAGGGGAAGAGGGAGAGTTTGGAGAGGAGGGCACGGAGGCTGAGTTAGGAGGATATTGAGGGGCTTTCAAGCGGGGGGCTAGCTTAACCTCAACTGCTAGAGTGCGAGGGAAATCCTAGAGAACTACTATAAAAAATATCCACCTCCCTGCACAAAAAATTCAATAAACTAGAATTAAACTTCACTATGAGTACCTCTTCAAAGTATTGAATATGAAGTTGGATGCAGAGTCGAGTGAATATTTCAATGTATTGTTGCACGAATTGGCCTGAGAAGTGGCGGAGCTACAACGAGCTAGCCAAAATATTTTGATGATATTTAGGAGGATATAATAGACTACGGAGTGCTTGACAGAGTGCTTCCCAAGTGTCGATAGGAGGAGTATAGGATGAGGAGGATGCTTGCAAATCCACAATAATTTGGGTCCCAATGGGTATAGTATCCCAGCAGGCCTGGGAAATGCCTTCCATTTGTAAGCTAGCAATATGAAGCTTCTCCTCATCAGAGATGCTCTGACGAGTGTTGAAGTATGTAGAGAGACTTCAAATCCAGGAATCCACAATGCCCCCATTCATCTGCCAAGATAACTTAGGAAGTTGGAAGTGTGCATCCAGTTGTAAAGGAGATGGATTCTTACGCTAAAATCTAATAATCTCATAAAGAGACAAAGACAATTCTTGGATAGGAGAAGAGTTGGTAGAAGAGGCATCATCCTATGAAGTTTCCCTTCTTAGAGGCATGATCTTCATAAAATAATGTTTCTCCTATACAAATTTGAAGGATAGGTCATTGATCTATAGAGCGAAGGAGGGGAAAAACCCTAGCGCACCTATGGACTGCAAACTCAGCAGAGAGGAGGGGTTTTCTCTATCAAACCTTTGAAAAATGTGACAAAACTGAGAGGAGGAGGGGGTTTCCCTAGTGCAACTATGGAAATCAGCCTGAGCTGAGAGGAGGAGGATATTTCCCTAGCGCACCTCTTGGGAGAGAGAGAGGAGGGTGAAAAAAACCCTAGTTCATCCCTTACCTGCAGAAAAAAAATGCCAACCCTAGCGCATCCCAAGAAGGGATCTGAGTTTTCATGGATCTACTACTGAAATCTATTACTAGTGGAGCAAAAGAACTTTGGAATAGTGATCTGATACCATTTGATCTACAATAATGCAGAGAAAGACCTAAAAAACATTCACAGAGGAAGACAAAACCAACACATAAAATGAGCAAGCAAATGAACCATTCATTTTATTTAGTAGAATAGGAAACCTTTATATAGAACAGGTTGTACATACAAGGGTTCTAATCAAAAGTAGACCAATTCTAATTAACCAATAGCTAGAAAAGATCCCAAACCCTAACAACTATCTTAGTTGACTAGTTCTTGGTCCTCAGGACTTGTGCCCAACCTCCCAAGAAGAGATGTGTCCCATATGGCCTTTGTGGTGAAGTTCGATGCATATGGAAGGAGGTGCACCTTTGTGGTAGCGTCTTTCTAGTGTGCCTCGAGATGTGTTCTCTCCTCCTTGGGGAGTGCACCTTCCAACCTAACAATAACCATTTTTCCAAAGCATCAATGTCTATCTATCCTTCAAATAAAGGAATATTGATGTTAACTTGTACCTTAACTAGCGTTGCACATCTGAAGTGAGTGTTGGTTGAAGGTGCCTTTGTTGCTATTGGAAACTATCTAAGTATTTGGGTGAAACTACCCATCATCTCATTCCTCTATTATGTGAGGGCTCCCTTGAGCAATAGTTTGATAGGATCTGCTACTCCTTCATCTCTCTTTTCTTCTACCATGGGAGGTTTCTTATTCCAGCGAGAGTGTTCTTTCCCAATCCCAACCACTTCAAGACCCAACTCTTTATAACCTATCCTTGTCAGGCACATGCACAGAGAAACAACAAAGATCATATTACTTTGATACCACTTATCCAAATTATATTGAGAACGAGATGAAGGTAGAGATATGACAAGGAAACACACAAAGATATTGCAAGAAACACAGTAATACAGTTAAACTTTGATTCTATTAATGAATGTTTGGAATACAAGAGACTGTAAAATGAAAATCACAAAAGCTCTCTAGAATGGTAGTAGCTTATCCCTGAAGAGAGAGATGTGTTGGCTATGCTCATTCACAAGAAGTTGATTACAAAGAGATCGAAAATGCCTTTTAACATCAAGAATCAATGATAAAACCCTAAACATCCAAAATGTTGGAAACATGCCAACCAATTTCCATGTGGTCACATGCACATGCATATCAACTATATTTAAAATGTGCATGCATGCACTCTTTTGTGAACAATTTGTGTAACTGGTGGATCTTATTATAATCAGTTTGTCTAATTGTTTGAAGGATGCTATATATATGAGCATACCCATAGAGGTGAAGAGTGCAATAATGTTTAGTGTGTAGTGCGTGAGAGAAAGACACAATACTGAAGAGTTGTGTGTATGAGAGGAGAGGATGGTTGTATGCATGTGATTGGCTATTGTAATTCTCTCTTGAATAATAAGAATACCGATTATCATTGCCCGTGGTTTTTACCTGTATTACATAAATCAATGTGTCAATTGTATAGATTCATGTTCTCGGTTTATGCTTGTTTAACTTGTTTATGCTTTGTTAAAGTGTTCTATTTTTGCTTTTGATTCCTAACACAAAACGCTAACCCCAAAAGGTTTGTGGGCCTGATGTGGTTAGTTGATATGTAAACTTCTCGGGGGTGTAACTTTCTCATATGATCTCCATTTGGGATCTCGGTATCCTATCATAAAGGTTTAGCCAAGATGTACACATTTCGAATGAACTAGCATCTACCTTTCAATACATGTTAGCCATTGTCTCACCTTGTTTAGGGCCTCAAAACAGCGCTGGAAGGCCCTGGAAGTTTGGGACCCAAAAAACAGTAGAAAAATAACTACCAAGATGTGGAACCATTCTAAATTAGTAGAACAGTGGCCACATGAGCAACATGTTCTTACTAAGTTTGCACTCTTATAAGTATATCATTTATAAATAACAACTTTTTTCTATATTTGTACTCTTACAAGTATATGGTTTATAAATAACAAGTTTTTTATATTGAGTTAAGGATGTTGCAATATACAAAAATTAAAAGCAAATTCTTTGCTAATCATATCAAATATATTGTAACATTTTTTTTCAAAGTAATATTTCATGGAAAAATTCAAAGTATTTTTACACAACTAGACATCATCTCTAATCTAGTAATTAATAGTCAAACCACCATAATAATAAATTATTGGAGGCTGGAGATTAAAAGAAAAAACCACATCATCACCATCAAGTCTTGCACCTCCATCCTAATTTCAAAATAGGAAAGCCTATCGAAATAATTAATAGAAACTTCAAAACCCCTCCAACTTTCTGTAGTTGTTGTATGATAAGCATGGCCACGATGATATGGATGCAGAAGGGAAGCTGTTCGAGATGGTTGTACTAATGAAGTGGGTGTCAAGGAAGTAAAAAGAGTCACGGAAGTTGGGAAAAAGCCAAAAGCCGGTACAACTTGCAGCTTATATCCGGTGAAATATCAGACATACTCATGGGAATAAATATGGAGGAAGAACGTAACGTAAGTTGCAACCATCGCTTGATAGCATTGTTCCTACGGCAAGTTGCTTGGCAGTTTGATAAATTTAAGTTGAATTTGGTAAAAATTAAGTATAGTCAGAGTTTCACCGACTTATTGTTTTATGGTTTTGGTCTTAATTTAAATTAAATTGATAAAAGTTTCAAATTAATTGACCTTTATGGATTATATGGTTTTTGGGGTGGTGAAATTTTATTGAGGAAGAAAGATTATTACATTTTTATTGAATCAATAAGTTTATACGTTTAACTTTTCTTTAAAATAAAGTTTTATTTAATTTTTTAAAATTTAAGTATGATTGTATTACTTACAAAGAATTTATAAGAAATTAAATTTTAATGAACAGAGTAACCATCATTCCTCTTAACCACCCAAACTATATCCAATAAACATACACAATCATTTATTATCAAAAACTAACGTAACTTTTTTTCATCCTAACTTTAATTCTGAGTTTCTATATTGTAAACTCTATTGAATTGCATCTAGAAAAACAATCCATTAAATTCGATTTTTCTCGTACTAACAAGTCAAGTGTGAAAAATAGTCACGAGGGATAGCTCGTATGGCAAGAAGTGCGCATGTCTCCTAGTTTGGGGAGAGGTCACGAGTTCAAGCCTGGCTACGAGTCTTTCGGGCTGCTGCTTTCCACTCTCATATCATCCACTATGTGGGAAAGTATCGGAGTGGGTTCCCAACAGATTAATTTCCATTGAAAAAAAAAAAAAAAGTATGAAACAATCATTCTTTTATAACTTCCTTCTCATACATAATAATTAGATATTTATAAAGAAATCACAATATGAAGAAATGAGGAAATGGCTGAAAATGGTGTCACGTTACCTTTTTTTTTAAATGAAAGTCCATATATGTACGACCAATTAATTGAGTGCAAAAAGTTAAAAATGGTGTCTCATTATTTTTATTTTTTAACAAAAAGTTCTACATATAAATTTATACAACCAATGAATTGAGTGGTTGATTTTAAAGTGTAGATAATTTCCAGAAAAATTGAAGCAATTTGACTAACTTTCCATTTAAAAATTAATAATAATTTATTAAATTAATTTTCTAAATTTTATAAAATAAGATAAAAATATTTTTATAACAATATTTTTTAAATAAATAATATTAAAATTTAAAAACTTATGTAATTGTGACTGGAGTCACTAATCGTACCTTGCTTCAACCCCTCTCTTTTTTGGGAGCCCTACCCCTAGCAAGCTCGTATCCTCGCCCCTTTTGGGGGCTTCGTTCTTAACGTTCCTCAACCTCCCTATGGTCAGTTGAGCGGGTCGGTTCCCTCCCTCCTCGCTTCCACCTTCCCACTCTGAAATTGACCACAAGGTTATCCCTAAGTTACTTATTGGGTGAGGGGCAGATTTTGTTAGAATTTAAAAAAATAATAATATAAATTATTGACAAAACTAAAAAATAAAAATGTAATAACACTTTAAAATAAAATTTGTAATTAAGAAATAATCACATTAAGTATTTTTTTTTTTTTAAAAAGAGACCAAATCCAATTTTAAACTATGCTTTGCAAGTGGACATTGACTATTAAATTAAATTTTGCAATTCCAAATTGAATATTTAAAGTATTATTTGTGGAATTTTTAATTAAATAGTTATGATTATTTTAATTATATTATTATAATTGGTTCTAAGGATTAAGGGAATAGTTATATTATTTTCTATTATGTTCAAAGGTTCATCAAATATTCATGGAATAGTTATATTTTTCATTATGTTTAAGGTTCATGATTCAACCATCTTCATTAATACATTTTCCAAGACACCTCCAACATAGATTTCTATGAAAAACACACATGTATAGTGAGAGTTTCGCCGACTTATTGTTTTATGGTTTTGGTCTTAATTTAAATTAAAATTGATAAAAGTTTCAAATTAATTGACTTTTATGGATTATATCGTTTTTTGGGGTGGTGAGATTTTAACGAGGAAAGATTATTGCATTTTTATTGAATTAATAAGTTTATAAGTTTATTTTTAAGGAAAAAATAAAGTTTTATTTAATTTATTAACTTTTTAAAATTTTAGGTATGGTAGTGGGTTTAGAAAGAGACCGTATTTTGAGAATATTGAGGACTCAATAATAAGAATAGTGTATATATTTATTTAAAGATACAACATGTCATTTACAAAAAAATTCATAAGAAATTAAATCTGGGTGAAAAGGATAACAATTATTTCTCTCAACCATCCAAACTATATATACAAACATTTAAGAACTATATTTTAGAAGGACGTCCGGCAGAAAAATGGAGAGCGGGAAAATGGAGGAACCAGAGTCGAGGCGATTTTGAATGTTCACTGGAGGGAGGTCCGGACAGTTTTGAGTTTGAACCAGTTCAGATAGGAATCGATAAGATCTTTCTACTAAACATTCTCTTTCTATTGGTTGTCGCTTTGTTTTTACTTTGGTATCGGGTTTCATTCCCCTTTCATTGCATCACGTGCGTGTCATTTTCTCCCAGCGGAACTCGGCTATGCAATCTCGAGAGAGGTTTTTCTTACTTTCCGTTGAAGCGTTTCATTCCCCTTTCATTGCATCACGTGCGTGTCATTTACTCCCAGCGGAACTCGGCTATGCTACCTCGAGAGAGGTTATTCTTACTTTCCGTTGAAGCTCCAGCAAAAATCTCAGATTGACATTTTTGAAAAGGGTTTACACTAAAGTTTTTGGAGCCCAAGACAGGCGTGACAAGGCGTGGAACCACTTGAGCCATTGACGTCTCCAACTACTCCATAAGCCGGTCTGGACCACTTGGATACAGTGTTGTCTCGAGCGGGGACCTCCACTCTCAGCCTGAGGGACCACTAGCTGGATAGAGAGGTCGTTTTTCTCCTTTACAAGTATTGGGTGGACTTTCCCACCTTTTCCCTGACGTCTAGCTGGAGGTTTTCGATGTGTTCTTCAAGGTTTTACTTTCTTCTGGTAGCTATCCTTACCCGTTGACAGAAGGTATCTCTTTCTTGTTTTACGTCTTTTGAGCATCGGTATATAGCACAGGACTGATGTTACCAAGATTTTTCCTACTAACTTTTGTTGATCTGTTTTGAGTTCCTCGACTGTTTTTCCCTTGACGCTCTGTTCTTTTTTCCCCAATGCCCCCACTTGCCTCGACTTTTTGGATGGGCCCCTGCACCTGACAAACTCTTTGGACTTTTCCTGCTTGTCATAACCTGTTTTTTCTCCTTTTTAGTCGCCCAATGGAGCCAAATGATCATGCTCCTTCTGCAGAAGGTCAGGGTGATCCATGGGACCCACAGGACTTTATTGATTCGATAGATAATCTTTGTATGAATCATTTTCTTTCCAAAAACCGCTCGGACCAGAACCTGCCATTAAACAACAGACCAAAGAACTCTACCTGCTCTGTCAGTCTGTCTCGCCTATTAGTTGCTCCTGGGACTGTCGGTTCATATTTTCCTTACTCAGAAGCAGCTAAAGCTAGCTCTCCAGATAGACCGAAAAACAGTAATGAAGGTTTTACACAGTTAGTTTCCAGAACTGGCAGGGGAACCTCTTTATCAGGTATCAGGATCCCGGACGCTTCACCACCTCAAAAAGTCTCTGGTCTCCGCAAGAAACCTCAAAAGGTCTGGAAACCAAAACGCAAACATCCCAAACTGGTTCTTGGAATGGATATTGGTCTTTCGGAAGTTGTTAATCTAGCTTTATGTGCTCTAGTTAGGCGTCTGGCATACAAAGAAAAGTGTTCCCAGAAGCTGGAGGATTGGATTGCATACTACTGGAAACCACTCCTAGGTTACCAGCCAAAACAACTTCTACTTCTAAATGGATGGTTAGGTTTTATTTTCAAGTCTCCAGAAGATTCAGCTCTGATATTGGAAAGATTATGGCCTTTTGATGGGGGAAGTCTCATGCTAAAACGCTGGAGACTGGGCTTTAACCCATCCACGGAGTTCTTTAGCCACATACACCTTTGGGTTCTCCTTCCAGGCCTCCCCCTTCAACTCTGGAATCACCGGGCTCTTGAATCCATTGGTGCTTCCTTAGGACGTTTTATAATGGCAGATAAAAACTCACTTGAGGCTCCAGACAAAAGAATGGCGAGAATCTATGTGGAAATAGACATACAGGCTGGACTTCCTGAAGTGCTAGAGATTGACTGGCGCAACCAAATCGTCAGACAACGATTGGACTACCTTGGTATCTCGTTTTGTTGTTCTATTTGCCGCAGAACAGGTCATCTTCGAAGGGATTGTTCAAAATTCCCCCAGCCGGAAGTTGACATAGATCCAGCGGAGGACCTGTTATTCAATGGATACATTTCCTCACCAGAGCAGCCTGCATTGGAGACTCCA
>ML777259.1:1270323-1305187 GCA_009831015.1 Picea engelmannii | reverse complement strand
AATGTGGGATAATCTACAAGCTCGTGGCTGGGAGGGTCCGAGCCGCTGTATTCTCTGCAAGTCGGCCAACGAATCTTCGCTCCACGTGTTCTTCAATTGTCCCTTCGTTAGAGTGATCTGGACAGTCCTCCATTCCGCGCTGAGGATTACCTTTCCTTGTTCGGGCTCCAGTATACAAGACTGTATGCGCATCTGGTTCAAGGAAAACGACACACATAAATTGACCCTTATCCTTCTCTGCTGGCGTGTTTGGAAAGTGAGAAATGAAGCACTTTTTCAAGAGAAGACTCCTTCTTCTTTTAGTATCACAAAACATATTCTTGCAGAAGCAACAAGCCACAGACCAGTGATAATGGCTTCGCCCACTAGTCGACCTGCCTTGATTATTCCCACTGATAGAACAGTGGCCTGGTTTGATGGGGCCTCTCAAAAAGGAGGTACACTTTGCGGAGCTGGGGGAAAAATAGTCTTAAACTCTCATTCCAGTATTCGATGGACTTTGAACTGCGGATTCGGATCAAATACAAAGGCAGAGCTTGTTGGTGCTTGGGCTTCTCTAGTCTTGGCAAGCAAATATACAGAAGACATGATACTTCTTGGAGACTCAAAACTGATCATTGATTGGTTAAATGGTCTTGCGGACTTCCAGGTAGCAGTTCTTGAAAGCTGGAAAGAGAGAACCAAAGAAGTTGCCTTGCCATACAAAAATCTCGCTTTCAAACACATCTTTCGAGAAGAAAACAACGAGGCAGATTCCTTATCAAAAAACTCTTTGCTTCTTCCCTCGGGCCATATTTCCTTTGCTGTTTGGGAGGATGGCAATGAAGGTCCCACAAACAAGATTAAGATTTGATTTGTCTTGGTCTTCTTGAGTCTGATACTCATTGATCGGTAGCGACAGTCATGTATCTGAGATGTTTGTCTTGATCTAAAGCGTCATTGATAAGAATTAGTACTGCAAGTATTGGCAGTGTTGTAAAGTTTTACAGGTGTTTTTGCTTTTCAGCCAAAGAGAACAACCCGCTGTTTTGTATCAGTCTATGTAAATTTTAATATCCTTTTGGAATATAAAGAGTATTTTTCTCGTGAAAAAAAAATATACAATCATTTATTACCAAAAATTAAAATAAATCTTATCCTAACTTTTATCCTAACTTTAATTCTGAATTTCTATATTTTAAACTATATTAAATTGGATCTTCCTCGTACTAACCAGTGAAGTGTGAAACATTCACTCTTATATAACTTCCTTCTCATGCATAATAATAGGATATTTATAAAGAAATCGCGATCTAAGGAAATGGCTAAAAATGGTGTCACGTTACCTTTTTTTAAAAATGAAAGTCCATATATATACTACCAATTAATTGGGTGCAAAAAGTTAAAAATGGGTCTCATTATATTTTATATATAAATTTATACGACCAATGAATTGAGTGGTTGATTTTAAAGTGAAGATAATTTCCAGAAAAAAATGGAAGCAATTTCACTAACTTTTCATTTAAACAAAAATAAAAATTTATTAAGTTGTTTTTCTAAATTTTATAAAATATTTTTATAGTGATATTTTTTTTAAATAAATAATTTTGAAATTAAAAAAAAAGAAAAAGTATTAAGTTGTTTTTCTAAATTTTATAAAATATTTTTATAATGATATTTTTTTAAATAAATAATATTGAAATTTAAAAATTTATGTAAAATAGGATAAAAATATTTTTTTAATTAAATAATATTGAAATTTAAAAATTATATAATTATAAATAAATATTTCATTTATCATTAAAAAAATTATTTAATTAATTTTTTTTAATCATATAATATTTTTGAAAAATTAAATATTTTTATAAAAATATATTATTAAACTTTTTATTATTAAAATTTTAAAAATTAATAAAATATTCACAAAACTAAAAATCCCTTATGTAATAATACCTTAAAAATAAAATTTGTAATTAAGAAATTATCCCATTACCTATTTTCTTTAAAAAAAAAAAAAAAGGGAAAGAGACCAAATCCAATTTAGAAACTATGCTTTGCAAGTGGACATTGACTATTAAATTATGTTTTGAAAGTCGAAATTGAATATTTAAAGTACTATTTGTGAGATTTCTAATTAAATAATTATGATTATTTTAATTATATTATTATAATTTATTCTAACGATTAAGGGAATAGTTATATTCTTTTCTAGTATGTTCAAGGTTTATCAAATATTCATGGAATAGTTATCTTTATTCATTATGTTTAAGATTGATGATTCAACCATCTCCATTAATACATTGTGAAAGACACCTCTAACATAAATTTATATAAGAAACACACATATTTTCTCATGGTTAAAGATTTTATGTTTTTTTAAATATATAAAACTTAATAATAAAAACATAAATTTACTTAATCAATGTAAGATAAATAAAAACCTCACCTACCATCACCTACCAAGTAACTTGACCGCTTATTTTAAGTAACAAGGAACCACTTATGCCTTATCAAACACGGGAGAGAAAAAAGGAGAACATAAAATATTGGATAGTATGAAAAAAAGAGTAATAAGTAATAACATAATCCTCTAGGATATGGATGATTAGTTGAAAAATTAGCCAAGACATGCATATTACCTATGGGTACACCATAAGTGACAACTTCAAATATAGGGAATGGTTGATGCCTTTTAAATGAATAATAAATTTTAGTTAAACCATAGATAAGTAGGAAATAAGAGTCTTAGTGAGTTAATAAGTGCATCAAATTTTCATAGTTTTAATCAATAGTTAGTTCAATGAGAATACTCATATAAAATACAAAATATAAGATTTGAATATAAGTAGTTACTAGGGAGGATAGCATATTTTCCTTAAAACCATAAAAACAAAACCTAATTGACTATCATTATGAAATTTATATTTTTTCTATTTAAATATGATTTATACTCTGTAAAATTTAAACATGTAATTGACCCATATTTGTATATATTCATTTTATGTGAAGTGAAAATAAAGTTGCATAGTTTTTTTATGTCCTTTTCATGATCACGGGACATCATGTATTAATGTTGTTGTATTAATATGTCCATATATGTGGTGATAGGCTGGTTTTGAAAAGTGGACTTTAGGTTTTTGGTGAAATATTTTACTAACGTCTACCTCTTTTGTTGGATCCTTGGATGTGGCAGTGGGATTGCATCTGTATTGCACCCGCATTCATTACCAATTCTTTATGATATGTGATGCATTCAATGTTGGCATTGTGTGAGGTGTGTTGTGTTGAATCATGGAGATGTGGAAGCTTTTGCACATTGAATATGGGAGCCATGGAAGTTATGAAGCATTGAATTGAGGATTTGTTTCATTGTTCATATCTCAGTCACACTTGCATTATTCTATTTGTGAGGTATAGTTGTTTTTCATTTGTGCTACTTGGTCCTTTTTGTTTGGTTGTTAGTTGTTTACTACTTAGCCTAATTCTAGTGTCATCGTGGTGCGTTGTAGATGTTGGGATGAGTCATAGTGTTGTGGTGACAAAGATATCTTGGTGGTGGTTTGTTGGGGTTGTGAGTTCGAAGTTGCCTAGTAAGAAAAAAGATGATGATTCATTGCATATCTATTTGAACTTTATTGTTTTGTTTCACACTGGAATTAACACCTATATTGGTGTATTTTTTATATGGTTCCACATTGGCTTTTGATCACCTAGCTTGATTCGTATTTAGTTTTCCTAGTGTTTTAAATGGTCCTTATAGTTTGGTTATTTGTTTCCTATAACTCAACCTAGTTCCAATGTGACCATGGTGCTTTGTAGATGTTGGGATCACCCCAAGTTGCATGGTGGCACTAATATGCTTGTGGGGGTTGCAAGTTCAAAACAGTTAGGTGAGTTCTTGTGGGTCACACATTGTTACAGTGTTGTTGTATTAGAGAGTTCATGTAGGCATCAACAAGACTTGCGTTTTGAAAAGTGTACATTGGTTTTTTGGAGAGATTTTGGTGACATCCTACCTGTTTTATTCAATCTTTGGACATGGTGGAAATATTACATCTACACTACACCCACTTTCATTATATTTACTCTAGGAGCCATGTCACATTCATTCAAGGAGTTTTAGAAAATTCAATCAAGGAGTTGTGGCATTTGTCATACCCTTGTTTACACTTGAATTCCTTTGTTTGTGATCTCTAGTTGTTGGTTGTATATGCTACTTTGTATTCAAATAGTTTATTATCATTTATGCCATGGTTGTTAATCACCTATTCTACTTGTTATTTGGTCTTTTCATTGACACCCATTGACACTTGCATTCACATATTCATTCATGCATTTGTGAGTTTGTTTAGTGTTAGTTTTTTAGTCATATGACATGCTTGTCCTTTTCAATGGTCCTCCTTGTCTAGTTTTTTGTTAGTTCAGTGTGACTTTGGTGCATGTTGCGATGAGACCTAGTGTTGCGATTTTCGAGGGTTGTGAGTTCAAATCTATTGGGTAAGAAAAATGATATAGATTGGATCATTATATTATTTTTCATCTCTCTTGATTCTTTTGGAGTGGAAAACAATGGAGGAATCAAGTTGCAGGGTCATTTTAGTGGTAGGTCCCAGTTTTGAAAATTGGGGCCTGGAACCTTCCATATCCATTTTGATGCATTAAACGGTGTTTTATGGGGTATTGGAATCAAGATCCAATTCACATTCCCTTGATGGTATTATACACTCTAAGACCTTTCCAACATTGAATACCATGCATCAAGTGGAGTTCGTATGCAAGAGTAATGTCTCTCGCAAGTTGACCTATCATGTTGACCACCATGGTACGAGAGGTTTATCTATCATGTTGACCACCATGGTATGAGAGGTTTATCTATCATGTTGACCACCATGGTACGAGAGGATGCCACATCATCCCTCAGTATTCATGCATATGGGGCTAGCCACAAGAATAATTTTAAGAATATTCTAGAGGATTCAAAACCCTACCACAATTGAGGGTTGAGGAAGTCAAAAACCTACCCCTAAATGGCTATCAAACTATGTTAAATATCGGGCCACTAGGAGGAGAAGGGGTTTCATTCTATGTTATTTTATTTTATTCCATATAAGAGAAGAAAAACTGGGAATGGAAAATTAGAGAGCATAACAGAGGGGGTTAATGTTCTGTAGTATCCTAACATTCCATAGGTTTCACGTAACTCCATAGAGAGTGCCTTCTCCTTTGTACTTTCATTATTTCCATACCAGAGAAAATAGAGCATACCGACCTCACCTTCTATTTGGGTTTTCTCCTGTAAGAGTTTCCCAAAACAAATCGGTGTGTTATCTTATGTATGGTTTGTCACTATATTTTATTGTTCTCTATTTTCCACATTTTATCTATTTCATGCATAAGCAAAAAATTAGTAACTAAATATTATGGAATCTAAAGGAATTTAACCTTCATAATGTATATTTTAGTTTTATTTATCAAATCTATTGTGACGAATAGTTCTAGTGGAATATCCAAAATAGTTTTGTTATCCCTCAATATGTTCCATGTTTTTATGGAATGATGATGAGGCACCCCGAGGGCCAAGACTCAAGATGAGTCTTCAGGATAGATTTACTACAAAATAATTATGCAATGTTTGAGAAATTTTTCCCTCTCTCTTTCTTTATCTTTTGAAATGATAGGACCTTCAAAAATCTCATCTCAACTGACAAATGATTTCAACTATCAGAGGCATATGTCTATGAGTGTTTTAGACAATCAAGGTTAAAAGGATGATGAAATGATGGGTTAGAGGAAGAACAGAATAAACATACAGGGAACTGTTACGAATGAATCTTGTAGCCTATGGGAAATGAATGTCATGCTTAGCAATTAATCATTCAACAACTCTAACAGGTGTAAAAACATCTATAAACACATGCTTCAAATATTTAATATCTTCATACATTCAAATTCAAGGAGGTACTCTTTGCATATCATTCAAATGCATAAAGATATGATAAGAAATGGTCATTCATTCATAGGAAATCACTTCTATATCAGGATTAAACATCATGCAATAACACTGCACATAATGTATAATATGTTGTTTGAGATTTTATAAATCAGATCTAATAAAAGAAAACAAAATCTGAGAAGAAATGATTTACAAGAACACAATTACGGTAAGGAGGAATTATAGAATGAAACTTAAATGCAGGGGATGAATGTTTGGTTCCCTGCTGGATTTACCAAATGAATATGCTCAACGTTTCTGGTCAAACATCTTTGGTTATAAGAAACTCTTCAATTCCCCAAAGTTTCGACCCTAGAAATGAGCGCTTTCTTTCTCTTGTATTCCTCTCGCTCATGCCCTAAACTGCTTCTTGAAACCACTTTCAACTTCTTGAAACTGTTTCCATCTTCTTGATTCTTGTGTGGTTTCTCCCTTGGTTAAAATAGAAATTTACTTAATCAATGTGGGATAAATAAAAACATCACCTACCAAGTAACTTGACCACCTTTTTTAAGGAACAAGGACCCACTTATGCTTTATCAAACATGGGAGAGAAAAAGAACATATAATATTGGATAGTATGAACAAAAGAGTGATAAGTAATAACACAATCCTCAAGGATTTGATTGATTAGTTGAAAAATTATCCCAAGACATACATATTACCTACGGGGACACCATAATTCCCAACTTTAAATATAGGTACTGGTTGGTTCCTTTTAAATGAATAATAACTTTTAGTTAAACCATAGATAGGTAGGAAATAAGAGTCCTAGTGAGTTAATAAGTGCACCGAATTTTCCTAGTTTTAATCAATAGTTAGTTCACTAAGAATACTCATATCAAAGATAAGATTTGAATATAGGTAGGTACTAGGGAGGATAACATATTTTCCTGATAACCATACAAACAAAACCTAATTGACAATCCACTATGAAATTTATAATTTTTTTTATTTAAAATATTATGATTTATACTCCACAAAATTTGAACATGTAACTAACCTATATTTGTATATATTCATTTTATGTAAAGTGAAAATAAAGCTACATAGTTTGTAATTTCCTTGTCATGGGACATCATGTATCAATGTTGTTGTATTAATATGTTCATAGAGGTGGTGATAGGTTCGTTTTGAAAAGTGGACTTTGGGTTTTTCGTGAAATATTTTTCTAATGTCTACCTCTTTTGTTGGATCCTTGGGCGTGGAAGTGGGATTGCATTTGTATTGCACCCACATTCGCTATCAATTCTTTAGGATATGTGGTGCATTCAATGTTGGCATTGTGGGAGGTGTTTTGCGTTGAATCATGGAGATGTGGGAGATTTTACACATTGAATATGGGAGCCATGGAAGTTGTGAAGCATTAAATTAAGGATTTATTTCATTGTTCATACCGCAGTCGCACTTGCATTCTTCTATTGGCGAGGTATAATTGTTTTTCATTTGTGCTACTTGGTCCTTTTGGTTTCGTTGTTAGTTGTCTACTACTTAGCCTAATTCTAGTGTCACCATGTTGCTTTGTAGATGTTGGGATGTGTCCTAGTGTTGTGGTGACAATGATATCTTGGTGGTGGTTTGTTGGGGTTGTGAGTTCAAAGCTTCCTAGTAAGAAAAAATATGAGGATTCATTGCATATCTATCTGAACTTTCTTGTTTTGTTTCACACTAGAATTCACACCTACATTAGTGTACTTTGTATATGGTTCCACGTTGTCTTTTGGTCACCTAGATTGATCGGTAATTAGTTTACATGGTGTTTTAAATGGTCCTTATAGTTTGGTTATTTGTTTCCTATAAATCAATCTAGTTTCGGTGTGACCATGGTTCTTTGTAGATGTTGGGATGAACCCAAGTTCTATGGTGGAACTAATATGTTTGCGGGGGTTGTAAGTTCAAAACAACTAGGTAAGTTCTTGAGTGTCACATATTGTTACAATGTTGTTGTATTAGAGCATTCAAATATGCATCAACAAGTGGGTTTTGCAAAGTGGACATTGATTTTTTGGTGAGATATTTTGGTGACGTCCTACCTAGTTTCTTCAAGCCTTGGACATGGTGGAACTATTAAATCTACACTACACCCACTTTAATTGTCGTTACTCTAGGATCCATGGCACATTCATTTAAGTAGTTGTGGAAAATTCAATCAAGGATTTGTGGCATCTGGCATACCCTTGTTTACTCTTGAATTCCTATGTTTGTGATCTCTAGTTGTTTGATCCAGAATATATTTGCAGAACGAAATGAATATAGATTATTATCAAAACATGCTTAATACAAAATAACAAATATACAGTAAAATTGGTTTCTATTCAACAAAGAAATAAGTTGAAACTATAAAATGCAGTGGAAACAAGCTTGCAGAATGATGGTGGCTTATCTCTGAGAAGAGATGTGACGGTTGCTCTCATTCACAAGAATATGATTACAATGAGGCTCTGAAGGCCTTTTTACAATAAACATGAATGTCAAAAACCCTAGACATCCAAAAACCTAACCCTAGGAGATGAAGCGCCAAAAGTCATGTGGGCCTCGTTTGGGTAAGTTAGTACATCAACTTCCCAGGGTCGTAACTTTTGCATATGATCTCCATTTTAGGCGCACCATAGCCCATTGGTGATCCCTAAAAACTTTGTTTAGGGCCTCAAAATGGCCCCGCAAGTCAGGGACCCAAAAATTAGGGAAAAAACTGTCAAACTAGAAAACTGCCAAAATGAGCCAGTTGGAATAGGTGGGAGGCCACCAACAACCATGTGGATCAATCCTCCCCCCTTAGGAACCAATGGTATCCATTGCGTTGAGTTCCCCCATTAGATGAGGAAATTTCTACTGAATTTGGCCCCAGGTGAGCCACTTTCCTTCGTGCAAGAGTTGCCCTGCTTTGACAACTCGATAAAGTTGGATCCTTTGCTGGAGAGTGCCCTTGATATGTTTTTCCACAATATGATCATTGGATTCCTTTTGTATGCATTAGGGGTTGAGCTCTGTTGGTGTCAGTTATTCTGCTATCTCTGAGGTGTCCAATAATGGTGGGAAATACGGTCGAAGGATATCTAGGTTGAATACTGGGTGCAAGCCAAGGAAAGGAGGAATGTTGAGCTCGAAATCATTATCACCCATAGCCTTGGTGATGGTGTACGACCCATAAAGAAGTGGGTGAAGCTTCCGATGGGTTCTTGTAAGGCACTCTTTTTGCAAGTGCAACCAAAATTTGTCTCCCACCTGAAACTTATGTGGCACCCGGTGTTGATCATGGTGTTGCTTGTACTTGTCATTAGCCTTCTGTAGGATATCCTAAACCTATTGGAGGATGTGTTGGATCCGCTCAATGAACCATGTGGCTTTGTCAACTTCAGTTGGAGCAAGATATGAGTCAGACGAGGTGACCGCAAGGGGTAGTGCAACATCTATGGGACCCAATGGTTGGAATCCCAACCCTAGCTGAAAGGGGTTGTGGTCGGTTGAGCTATGTAGGGCTCGGTTGTAGCTATGTTGAACATAAGGGAGACTATCATCCCATGTGCGAGGGTGATTGGAATTATACATGTGTAGGATATGAACGATCATTCGATTTATGACCTCGGTTTGGCCATCTGTCTGGGGGTGGAAGGGCGTGGATTTGGTGAGCTTGGTGTCCAACAGTGACTAGAGGCTTGACTAGAATGTGATGAGAAATCAATTGTCCCAATATGAGAAAATGGTTTGTGGGATTCCAAAATGTACCCAAACTCCTTCAAAGAAGAGCTTGGCAGTGGCCTCTGCTATGATGCTCTTCTTGCAGGCGGCCAAAATATCCATCTTAGAAAAGTGATCCACAACCACAAAAACATAGTCATTACCCCACTTGGTGGATGGGAGGCCTGACATGTAGTCTATTGAGATGGATTTCCATGGCCTATCAGGAGTAGGAAGAGGGTTGTACAGGCCCTATTTCTTAGTGGTCAGTTTGGAAATCATGCAGGTAGTGCAGGACCTGATATACTTGCTGGCGTCTTGTCAAAGTTTCAGCCCATAGAAATTTTTCTACAGCATTGCCACTATATTTTTAATGCCGAAGTGTCCTTCCACCCAACAATAGTGGGATTCCTAGATCAGCTTTGTTCGCTCGCTTGATGGAACACAAATATGGCCAAGACGACACAATAGCCTGTCTCAAAGATGGAAATTAGCAACAATTGTGTTTGCGCCCAACATTTTGTAGGTGGTGGCGAAGTCCAAGTCTATCTCATAGAGTTGGGGCCATCCATAGGTCTCATGGCCGCAAGAGTATATCATCATGGTGAGTTCTGTGACTGGCAGTCTACTGAGCCAATCAATGACGTGGTTGGTGCTTCCCATTTTATACTTGATGTTGAGGTGGAATTGTTGCAAGTATGTGGACCACTTCTGATGGTAGTCATTCTACAATTTTCCTTGTGTCTACATGAATTGCATTGGCTTATTATCAGTGTGGATGACTGTCTCCTTCCCAAGAATGTAATGTCTCCACTGGAGGCAAGATTTCACAATGGAGTACATTTTTTTGTCATAAGTAGGGTACTTACAAACAATATATGATAGTGTCTCACTATGATAGGCCACGGGGTGGTTGTGCTGAGTGAGAACGACACCCACAACATAGTCTGAAGCACATGTCACAATATCAAATGGTTTTTGTAGGTCCAATAGTGAAAGTATTGGGGTTGAGCACAAGCGTTGCTTCAAATTATCAAACGCTTATTGTTGGGATTGGCCCCACACAAATTTATCCTTACCACCACCCCTGTTTACTTGGTTGAGGGCCCATGCAATATGGGAAAATCCCAACAGGAACCTTCAGTAGAAATTGGAAATTCCCAAGAAGCTCTGAAACTCAGTGAGTGTGGTTGGGGCTAGCCAGTCATGGATGGCTTGAATTTTGGCTGGATCCACATGTATGCCATGTTGGTCAATGATGTATCCCTGTTAATGAACCATGTCCATGCTGAAGGAGCATTTTTTCAAGTTGGTGTAGATATGGTGCTGCCACAGGGTGTGCAGAACCTACTAAATATGCTACAAGTGTTATGCCCAAGTGTTGTTGTAAATGAGGATGTCATATAGATACACCACTACAAAAGTATTGGTGAATGGTTGCAGGATATCGTCCATCTTCGTCATCAAATTGGCTGAAGCATTTTTCAAACCAAAGGGAGTGACCAACCATTCAAAAAGACCTTCCTTTGACTTGAAGGCAGTCTTCCATACATCTGTCTATTCTATCGAGACCTGGTGGTAGCCAAACTTCAGATAAATATTACTGAAGTATTTGGCCATCATGAGCTGATCAAGGAGGCCTTTGATTCAGGGAATTAGTTACATGTTTCTGATTGTGATTTTATTCAGGTCCCGATAATCAATGCAGATTCACCAAGCTCCATCTTTCTTTTGTACCAGCATGATTGGGCTCCCGCAAGGTGATGAGATGGGGTGGATGTGCCCCTTGTGGAGCAGTTCTTAGATATGTCGCTTGATCTCCTCATTCTCTAACAAAGAGCGGCGGTAGAATCGCCCATTGGGTAGCGGTGTGCCGAGGATTAGATCGATGGGGTGCTTGACCTAACAGTGCAGAGGTACCTTGGTAGGTGAGGAGAATATATCTAAGTATTCTTCCATGAACTTATCTACTTGCTTCTATTGTGTGGAGAGGTCAGCCGCGAAGACCCTGTATGTGGCTATGATCTTTCGCTCATTCTGAGAGTGAATCACGAAGAAGACAAGCTTCCCTATCTGAGAGATTACCTTTCTGCATTTCTTGGCAGAGATTAAGGAAATAACACTCGGTGGGACTACCTCAGGTATCCTATACAATTTCGTGTTCAAAGTAATAATAACATTGCAAGGCCTAGACTCATATACAACATGACGTTTCCATCAATATGGTTGGCCCAAAAGAACATTACAAACTTCAAGAGGTGAAACATCAGACAATACCTCATCTTTGAAGGTCTTGATGTTATATGACAGGTGACATTGTTAGCTGACGTGGATGTCGTTTCCTTTGCCAAGACATCCAATGGTGTAGGGTTGCAGGTGCGGCATTGTCGGTAGGGCAAGTCGCTTGAAAACCTATAATGAGATGAGGTTCTTCTAGCTAACTCTCTCAACAATGAAGTGTAGTGGGGTACCCTTCACCCACATCTGTGAATGAAAAAGGTGCTCGCCTTCCTCTGGCTTGTCTGGCTCATCGGGCTGGAGCTTAGTGGTAGCGATGGTAGCACTGGGTTCTTTTTCAATGATTTCTCTCTCCCTTTCTAGTTCTGACTTAGAGTCAGAACCTTCATATGATTCATAGGCTTTCACCTCATCCACCAGCGATTACTTCGAGTGGCAATCAACAGTTTTATTTCAGGGTCTCTTATGGAAGTCACACCACGTCCCGGTATCTTTTTTTTTCTTTCCAGTGTCCTTCTTTGCTTGTGCCCTACACTGGTTGTCCTGAGGCTGTCCATATTTTCTTTGTCCTTTGTTATGCATGTTGGGGCCACCCTTTCCTGCATTTTGCTGTGAGGGGTTCCCGTGCCCAAATTTTCGTGTCTTTTGTTTGAGCTTTTGCTCGATTTTGACATAATATCGGTAGGCCGTGCCCAAGGATGAGATGTCCAGAAACTCCATTTCGGCCTGGATATATCTATGCAGACCTCCGTGATACTTGAGAACCAGATGTCACTCAAAATATTTGATACCCAAATTGGTGCACAAGGTATGGAAGATATTTGTGAACTCGAGCACTGCTTGGTCTCTTTCCTGCCGCAGTGTGGTCCATTTTGTTTATAGGTCGTTATAACTTCCAACAGGGTAGTATGTTCCTTAATAGCATCCCTTAAGGACTCCCAGGTGACTGTGACTATAAATAATGAGGGTTCCTCTGTTTCCTTTTTCTCACAGAAATTTTCCCACCGATCTTTGACATGGGGGATGACTTTGAGGAGCACAAAATTAATATTTTCTCTATTCGAGAAGATATGGACAAAGAAATACCCTTCTAGCAAATTCAACCATTTTTATACCGCATGTGTGTCTATCTAACCTTCAAATATAGGAATATCAAAGTTGTTTTGTACCTTGAAGGGGGCGACGCTTCCGTTTGAGGAAGATGTGTCGCATGTTGGTAGCTGCTGAAGGATTTGCGCAAAACTATCCATCATCTCGTTCCTCTATTGTGTGAGGGCTTCCTAGAGAAATTTTTTGAAGGGATCTCCTGTCCCATTGTATTTCTTTTCTTTTTCCATGAGAGGTCATTTGGGAATGCAAGATTTTTTTTCCTCAAGAGAAACAAGCTCGAGACCCAATTCTTTGTACCCTGACCTTGTTGGGGACATGCATTAAGAACGACAAGGAGAAGACCTCTCTGATACCACTGATCTAGAATATATTTGTAGAATGAAATGAATACAGATTATTATCAAAGGATTCTTAATACAGAATAACAAATATATAGTAAAATTGGTTTCTATTCAATAAGGAAATGAGATGAAACTATAAAATGCAGCGGAAACAAGCTTGCTAGAATGGTGGCAGATTATCTCTGAGAAGAGATGTGACAGTTGCGCTCATTCACAAGAAGATGATTACAATGAGGCTTTGAAGGCCTTTTTAAAATAACCATGAATGTCAAAAACCCTACACATCCAAAAACCTAACCCTAGGAAATAAAGCACCAAAAGTCATGTGGGCCCCGTTTGGGTAAGTTAGTACATCAACTTCCCAGGGTCGTAACTTTTGCATACGATCTTTGTTTTAGGCGCATGATAGCCCCTTGGAAAGGTATAACCAAGAAATACACATTTTGTTGCTGTGGAGAGACTTAAAAATGATGTTTAGGGCCTCAAAACGACCCTGCAAGTCAGGGACCCGAAAACTAGTGAAAAACTACCAAACTAGAAAAGTGCCAAAATGAGCTAGTTGGAATAGGTGGGAGGCCACCGACATCCATATGGATCATTGTTGGTTGTCTATGCTACTTTGTATTAAAATATTTTATTATCATTTATTCCATGGTTGTTTATCACCTATTCTACTTGTTATTTGGTCTTGTCATTGACACCCATTGACACTTGCATTCACATCTTCATTCATGCATTTGTGAGTTTGTTTAGTGTTATTTTTTAGTCATATGACATGCTTGTCATTTTAAATGGTCATCCTTGTCTATTTTTTGGTTGTCTGCAAATCAGTCTAGTTCAAGTGTGACTTTGGTGCATGTTGTGATGAGACCTAGTGTTGTGATTTTTGGGGGTTGCAAGTTCAAAGCTATTGGGTAAGAAAAATAATCCAGATTGGATCATTATATTATTTTTAATCTATCTTGATTCTTTAGGAGTGGAAAAAAATGGAGGAATCAAGTTGCAAGGTCATTTTAGTTGCAGGTCCCAGTTTCGAAAATTGGGGTCTAGAACCTTCCATATCCATTTTGAGGCATTAAACGATGTTTTATGGGGTACTGATGTCTATAACTAATTCCCATTCCCTTGATGGTATTATACACTCTAATACCTTTCAACCATCGCATACCATGCATCAATTGGAGTTTGTATGCAAAAGTTATGCCTCTCGCATGTTGATTTATCATGTTGACCACCATGGTATGATAGGTTGACCTATCATGTTTACCACCATGGTACGAGAGGATGCCAGATCATCCCCCATTACTCATGCATATGGGGCTAGCCACATGAAAATTTTTAATAATATTCTAGAAGGTTCAAAACCATACCACAATTGAGCGTTGAGGAAGTCACAAACCTACCCCTAAATGGTTATCAAGATATGTTAAATATCGGGCATGTAGGAGGAGAAGGGGTTTCATTCTAAATATGACTATCAGGATATGTTAAATACCTACCTCTAGGAGGAGAAGGGGTTTCTGTAATATCCCTCGGTCGAACCCAATTATAAATGTAATGTAAGTGTACTTAAGCTGGTGAGTTGTTTTGACATCATTTTGTAATGCACCTTTCATGGCATAGTGCGCTCATGTACTGCATAGTAAAATGATGTATTGTGCACATTCCCGGATACCATGCACAGTAACTAAAGTGTGCGTAGTATATAGGTCAGCGAACCTTGTGTATATGATATGTGTTATAGGTTGGTGAGCTAGTTATTATAAGCTGGGATGCTTATGTTTTGGAATTAGGCCAGAGCGCCTAGATGTTAAAGACTAGTGCGCCTATTTTGTACATGTCTCATGATTAATATAAAATACATCGTTGCGTAGACTGATCACGATAAAAGAGATGGGGGACTGAACTCCACCAATTAGGGAAAGGTAGGGCCAAAAGTTAAGGTAAAGGGCTAAGCTAGAGAGCTTAAGCCAAAAATGAATATTATATTAATATTTCTTAAAACCTAAAGTATGGACAATTATTTTATCCTAAGTTCTAAAGTTGGGGACAAGTGGACCAAAGTAGCTTCCAACATGACAAGTGTCAAGTTGGGGACATGCATACATATCGTGGGGACTTAGCTCATTTGGAAAGTTTTTTCACGATTATTCTTACCATCATCCTCACGATCATTCTTACGATCATCTCCCCCATGTTTCTTTTCATCATTCAGTCATCCAATCAATGAATCCATGACCATTTTCACTCATGTAGTCAGTTATCCTTGAGACATCCATTTCACTGTATCTGAGCCTATTTCCATAACCATTCTGGTTGGTGTGCCTGGTTAGCTTGGGAGTGGGATTGAAGAAGCGGGTTGTCAGGCCCGTGGGAAATTGAAGAGGCAGGTTGTGAGGCACGTTATCAATTCTTTGAGTGAGAGAATTGTTGGGAATTGATTTCCTAAAGGTGCTAAACTGCAACTACAATGCTCTGAGACTTCCTGTCCGGCCTGTTGCTAAAGCCCTGGAAGGGAAGTGGGGCAGCCAAAGGACTGTTGAAAAAATAAGGGGCACACTTCCTTGGGTGGGACAGGCATGTGTGGGGCTGTAGGTTGTTAGTTGAGTGAGCACCTAAGATGGATTCTTTCTTGTTGTCAATGAGCCTTTAGCCTGGTTAGGAACCCCTTTACACGGGTGGAGTTCAGTCCCAGCTCAGGGGTGACTCACTGTTGAGAGTGATGAACAATGTAGTCTAAGGCTAGGAGGTTTGTGGATGGTCTGCACGTAGTTGGTGATAATATTTCCAAGATAAGTACCAATTGTGTGATAAATTTACATGCTGCATTGTTATTTACGTGCTTATGTTTACAGTTTATCATATGTGTGATTATAACTGTCTGTATGTTTATGGGTATTTCCCTGTATATGTTGCATGTATGTGTTTACCATTATTTCAGTATGAAATCGTATATTTACAGAGTGTAATTGTTTGTTTACATTTATATGTAAAGCTTCCGCAAGAGTGTTCTATTTATGTGTTATAATTGCATGCAGTTTGAAGAGAAAACTTATGTGGCATAGCTCAGTTGAATACTGGGTATGTTACAATATGTTCTGCAGTGAGAGAATGAAAATGTTCCCTCGTGTAGCTTGGCCCTTTGAAGGTTGGGAATGTTACAAAAATGTTTTCAAAGCTAAGTAAAACATCTGAGGAGTGGCATGGCCCGACCATGGGTGGTCGGGGACGTTACAATATGGTATCAGAGCTTCAGTTCCAACACTGAGCTTGAATGGGATGGAAAGGTTCACAACAGATTAATTTCAAAGTGACCAAATTTCAAGTCATAGAGCGTCCATGGAAAAATTTTGGCACCGCGCGGAAAATGTTGGCGCACAGGTGTGCGCAGTAAATTGTGGCGCCGCAAGGAAGAATATTGTGTGTGGATGCGTGCACTGATTTTAGCATTGCGCGGTGAGCACACAAATAGTAATGTGCACGCGGGGTGCACAAGTATTGAAAAATAAAAATGAGTTTGGTTGGTGCGCGCATAGTATGAGTCACCGGGGATGTCTCCCCTGGGCCTCACCTCCCTAAAGAGAAAGAACCTCCCCATTGTGGTGACATTGGGTGGGATAGGTTCTTGTTACGCCAATTTTGCCTTCTACTTTATAGCTTTTCTTCCTAGCTACAAACTGTGCGATAACATTTTGGCGTCGTTGTCAGGGAACACTAAGTCAATTCTCCTCAAACGACAAATCTTTTCGGTAAGCCTTGCCTCAAAACCTTATCTTACAAGCTTACCTGGCGACTCCACTAGGGTGTTTTCCCTTTCTTTGATAGTTTCAAGTAAATTATCTGGCGACTCCACCAATGAAGACCCATAGTAGCCATCAATACTCAAACCCCTCTGTTGTGGCAATTATCATCCCTACAAGCACTGCCCCTCAACCTGATACACACAAGTGGTCTCATCTAGAGAATTTCAGTTATTTTGATATAAGTAACATCCAGGGCGGTTTTCATGATTTACCAAAGAATGCCAATTCTTGGTTACCCCTCTTCTCAGGGAAAGAGGTTTCCGATAACTCCCATTGGACTCATTTCTGTGATAGTTTGGAATTTCATCAAACCATTCAAGAACATCCTGATGTCTTCATGAGGATTTTTGCAAGCTCCCTTATGGAGGATGCCAAGACTTGGATCGATGCTCTCCCAAAGGGGGCCATAAAAAATCGTCAAGAGTTGGAAAGAGCTTTCAAAATATGATGGTGCAACCATGAACACACACAAGACTTGTTTTCTCAGTACATTGATATCTGCAAAGGTTCTTGTGAGGGTGTTAGGGATTTTAGTGATAGGTTCAACCTTCTCCTTAAACGAGTCCGGCCAAAACTCAACTCAGAAGAAGCCATCCTGAAACACTACTTAAATTCTTTTGAGGGTGTCTTACAGTTTACCCTCAGGGACCGGTCACCCTCAACTCTGGAAGAGGCACAATATTTAGCCTATCAAATTGAGAGGAACCTTGAATTCAAAGAATACATCTGTCAGGTCAACCTCTCACACAATAATGACCTTTGGAACACCTATGAGGCTTTGGTCATTGAACCTAAACCCTTGGAGGTATTTGAAGTTGAACTCACCCCTCCTAAAAGGAAATGGACTTTTTTCCATACCAATGTCCAGGATATCTCTTTTTAGGAAAATCCTACAGAACCTGAACCTTTCCAGGATAAGGAGGAGGAAATAAAAATACCACTACCTCATACCTTTGAGTGTTTCCTTCCCAAAGAAGCCCCTCTCTTTATCCACCAAGTAGACAACTTCAGTCTGAAACATGGTGATGTCACACCCTTCTACATCACTCTCCAAGTCAACAACGCCCTCCTTCATAACTGTGTCTTGCATCCAAATGCTTCAATAAACATCATCACAGAGGATACCATGCAACAGTTGGGTTTAAACCTCTCACAATCAAACGCCGGAGGTGGTTTTGCAAGAGGAGTCATTAAGGAGCAAGAATTTTCCTTTGACTCTTTCCCTAGTGCCCCTTTCTTTCTAGATGTGATGGTTGTGGAGGATGTGAGCAGTTGGGGTATCATTCTCCACAAAGACCTCATAAAACACTTGGATGGGAGTTTTCAAGAAAAAGAGTCTAAAGCAATCATCCCTCACACTGAAGGAGGATTCTTCACCATCCACAAAGAACCCTTCATGGGTTCCCCAGTTGAAACCTTTGATGAGGCAAGCGACCAACTCTTATGCATTGACAGTGACGTAAGAAATTGGTTTGTCCAGGAAGGAAGCCTAGATTTTGACACCGTTGAGGAGTCTGAAGGAATTTGGAAATTGGAGTTTGATGGATCTCACTCGAGCTCTGGGTCGGGCATAGGAATTGTCTTGACAACCTCTTCCAGTGAAACCTTTCACCATTCCTATAGGTTGGAATACCACTACACCAATAACATTGTTGAGTATGAGGATTTGATCATAGGGATCAACTTAGCAATTGACAAAGTTGTTGCGCACCTAAGGGAAAAGGGAGACTCAGACCTCATTGTATCACAAGTGATGATAAAATTTGCCACTAAAAATGAAAAGTTGAAGAAGTATAGAGACCTGGACAGTCCCTTTCAAAATCCTTCAAAATAGTGTCACTTGAAGCCATTCCTCAAGAAGAAAACCACATGGTAGATGCCTTGGTTGTTTCTGCTTCCACTTTACAACCTTGTGAGGGACCTCTTCGTGACTTATGAAAAATGGAGGTCCTCTTTAGACCTTGTATCCCCAATAATTTGGAATATTGACAAGTTTTTGAAGATGACGACAAAATCATCAGGTTCATGGAAAACAACAAGGAATTCACCGATTCACAAATTACTTTTCTAGCTGGCTCCATGAACCTGGAAGTTATAAACCTTCAAAGCAATACCTTGCCGAAAGGTTGTGTTCCCCTAGAAAACCTCTTTGATAGGCATGATGTTTTCAAAGGGAAAAGACCCAACAAACAAGCTGATGAAGCCCAAGAATTCAATATCGGTACAGAAATAGACCCAATAATGATCAAAATAGGTAAAGTCACCACCGAAAAGGAAAGGATAGAGATCCTAGCACTTGTTAGGGAATTCAAGGACACATTTTCTTGGAACTATGATGATTTGAAGGCCTATAGGGGGGACGCCATCCAACACACTATACCTTTGGTAGAAGGAGCCAAGCCTTTCCAACAAAAGCTAAGACAGATCAATCCAAAGTTACCAAGCCAAATACAGAAGGAACTCCAGAAGATGGTTGATGCTAGTATCATCACCCCTATCAGATATTCCTCTTGAATGTCAAATTCGATGGTTGTCCGAAAAAAGACCAGTGACATACGCCTGTGTGTTGATTTCTGCAACCTCAACCAATTGTCTTTGAAAGACAATTACCCTCTCCCAAACATGGAACATTTGCTCCAAAGAGTTACAGGGGCAAGGATGATGTCTATGTTGGATGGGTTTTCGAGATACAACCAGGTGTTTCTCAAAAGAGAAGACCAGCTCAAAACGACATTTACTACACCGTGGGGAACCTTTATGTACTTAAGAATGTCATTTGGTCTTATGAATGCCGGTGCTACTTTTCAGAGAGAAATGGATTTTTCCTTTAGGGACCTCATACAAAAAATCATAGAAATCTACTAGGATGACCTTACAGTTGTGTCCAAGGATAGGAAAGACCATCTTTCACACCTTAGGATTGTTTTCGAGCGATGTAGGAAGTATGGTATCTCACTAAATCCCAGGAAATCCATATTCGGTATCGATGAAGGAAAGTTACTAGGTCACGTGGCCTCATAGGGAGGAGTTTCCATTGACCCTGAAAGAGTCCAATGAATAAAGGATGTCTGCCCCCCAACCAACAACAAATATTTACAATCATTTCTTGGAAAGATCGAATTCATTCGTAGATTCGTACCAAACTTTTCCGAGAGGATCAAACCTTTGAGTGCTTTACTAAAGAAGGATGTTGCTTTTAGGTGGGATGATAAGACCAAAAAATCCTTTGAAGATATAAAAAATGCTATCTCCTAAGCTCCTGTCCTGGTCAACCCTGATTTTTCACAAGATTTCATAATATTCTTATTTGCATCCCATGACACTATTGCAGGTGTTCTAATGCAAAAATATGTTGATGTCTATGAACATCCCATGGATTTTATGATCAAGCTCCTTAGAGATTCTGAGTTAAATTATTCCATCATTGAGAAACAAGTGTATGCCTTGGTCAAGTCCCTCAAACACTTTAGAAACTAGGTCGGTTAAAATAAAATTAAGGCTTATGTCCCATACCTAGCCGTAAAGGATGTCTTATCACAACAATATTGCATGGGTACTAGGGGAAAATGGGTTTCCAAAATCCAGGAGTATGACTTAGAAATAAAATCCACCAAAATAATAAAGGGACAAGGTTTAGCCCAGATGTTGACCGAGAGAAACCAGGAAGCCATACAAATGGGCGAGAGTGAGAAAATAAATGTGATGGTAAGCGAATTAGAGCATGATGAGTGGTATTCTGATATCGTCTACTATCTAAAGAACTTGTCTTGCCCCGATCACCTAGTATACTACAAAAGAAGGGCTTTGAGATTGAAAGCTATAAAATACTTCTTGACTGAAGATGGACTTGGGTGGAGGAATCCCGACGGGGTTATACTTAGATGTGTGAACAAAGAAGAGGCAAAGAAGCTAATGGAAGAGTTGCACTCTGGATACAGTGGTGGGCGCTTTGCAACTCCTACTACTTCCCATAAGATCCTAAGTGTCAGTTATTATTGGCGAACACTTTTTTTTTATACCCACCAACATGTCCGATCTTGCCAGCCCTGCCAGTACTTCTCCAGTAAACCAAAACTCCCAACGCAACCCCTGAAGCCCATAGTGATCCAAGCACCTTTTCAACAATGGGTTTTGGACTTTGTTGGGGATTTTAAGGACAATTAAAGTAATGGATACCGGTGGATCCTAATAGCCACAGACTATTTCACTAGATGGGTCGAATCTATTCCTACAAAGAAGGTCACCAAAGAAGTAGTCATGAATTTTCTGGAAGACCGAATCATAACTAGGTTCAATGTCCCTTCCAAGATCACTGCAGACAATGCCAAACCTTTCAGCTCATATGCTCTGGTAGAATTTTGCTTCAAATATGACATTGTCCTATCCCATTCCTCCAACTATTACCCACAGGGGAATGGATTGACAGAATCAACCAATAAAAACCTCATGAATATTTTGAAGAAGGTTGTGGGGGGAAATAAAAAATCTTGGGATAGAAAAATAAAGTATGCAATGTGGGCAGACCGAATAACAACAAAAAATTCCACAGGAAAAACTCCTTTTGAGTTGGTATATGGACTAGAAGCAAAACTTCCTATGAACCTCCACATTCCTATCCTCCATTTCGCTCAACAATACACTACAGATATAGAAGAAATCCAAGGAAGTATCAATCAACTAATAGAGCTAGATGAGACGAGGAGGAGTGCCTTTGGTCAAATGGAAAGAAATCAATAGAAGATAAAAAACACCTTTGACCATAGAGCCAAGCAAAGAAACTTCACCGAAGGAGATCTCGTACTGCTATGGGATAAGAGAAGGGAAAAACCTGGTATGCACAAGAAGTTTGACAATTTATGGATAGGTCCTTATAAGATCATGAGTTGTGAAGGTATGGACTCTTCCAACCTAGAGACCATGGAGGGAGAAGCCCTGAACATTCTAGTAAATGCTTTACATATCAAGCGTTACTACCCACCGACGGCCTGACTTCACAGGTAAGTACAGGTAAGTAGGCATTTTTTCATTCGTGTATTATACCATTTTCATTGTGTGTTAGTTTGTTTGTATATTCACACTTATTGATTGTTTTCCTTCAGTCTATATTTATATATACATGTATGTTGGGGTGGCATTACCACCCCAATTTTTTTACTGATACTTCTATCGAGATTGAGCAGGTCTGCAGGTTATGCCAAAGATGTTGAGGTTCTCATGCACTCTGCGGTGAGCACATGTCCCTGAGTTGGATCCAGATGTTATCCCCACTTTTTAGGGATAAATAGGAGATCATGTCTCGAGGCCCATAGGTCATAGACATGGAGTACCGAGAGAAGGATTGACCTGAGCATGGCCCTAGAGGGCCCACCTTTTCTTCTTCCATCATCTTTTTTCTTGACATCAGCAGCAGCATCCATCACCATCGGCTTGGTCCTGTATCAGAAGAGGTTCTTGCTCCATGAGGTAATTGGTCGAGGTATCATGGTATGTGTCACTTTTGATCATTGAAACCTTTGAATATATGCATCTAATTCCTTTTATCTCTAACAACTGCTTGGATCTTACATTTTCCCACTTGACCATGTTTGGGGGGATTAATAGGGTGTCCTAGAAAGATTGTTTCTGTAGGTTTTTTGTTTTCCACTTGGGGGATTTTTGAAAATCCATCGTCCGTTCCCATCATACTACCACTTTTACATCTTGTTTCCTGCTCATCTATCCTTTTCCCCATTTTCCGGGAATTGGGTTGACCTATTTTCAGGATTTCACCTTACCTCATGGGAAGAAGGGGCTAAAGGCCCAAAAGGTTAAAGAAAGCTGGTAAAAGATAAATGCCTAAGAATAAACCTCGAGATGATTCTCCTAGGGATCCCCGAGNCATGAGCCAATCTATTAGTTTCATGGGTATCTAGCAGTATGACATTGCCACCAGCTCGTTACCATGCAAGGGCAATGACTCTTGGTTGCATGGCCAAGGGAAAGGGGGTCTCATCACGAGACAACCTTCTCATTTTTTCAAAAGTACTTGTGGGTAACGTTGTCAGATATGGTCACCACACCAAGGCAGTGTCCCCTGATTAGATCTTGAACAAAAAAAGAAAATAAAAGAATAAAAAGAATGAAAAGAATAAAGGCAAGAATGGGCTTGGAAAAAATGCATCCATGATAGGGACATCTCGCCTTCTACAAAGGCACCCACATGTAACATGTTGCATCCTTGGCCCTTACTACACACACATGCTTGGACATCCCCTGACTGCATCATCCACTTACATGGCTTGGATGAGGTCTCTCTGGGAACTTTCATTTTTCTGTGGACACTAGCCTAATAGGAAGCCTTGTCCTTTTCCCCAAACTTGTATTGCAGGCTTGTGTAACGTCTTTGAGCTATTAATTGATATATTAGGGATTTTATGCATGTGTTTAATAATATTAATGATGAAATGTGATTGACATTCCTATGATCCCTGTGACTATGAGCCCATGGAGGGTGTAGCCTTTGATGTGCAGGACCATACCCGACGTACATGTACCATTTGGATTGGTACACATGGGGAGATGATCAGTTCGGACCTCCATGGGGATGAAGAGCCCATCATATGGATGTTGAGACCCCGCCATGGGGCAGAGACGAGGCAGAGATGGATTGGTGTCTTACATCGAAGAAGAAGAGGATGTTCCACCAGAGGCACCCTGACAGAGCTTGACCTAGGGGGATTGGCCCTTTTTCAGTGGAACATTGGCCTTGGAAGGCCTAGGACATCACTCATCATAGCCATGATGTCATCTAGCAGTATGGACAATTTGGGAGGTAGACTGGGCAGTATTGGCACGTGTGGCAAGTTGGAGAAGCCTAAGAAGGGATAACATTTTTCTCCAGGATGCCCCATTTGCCCTAAAAGGGGCTAACGCCTCCCTTAGAGGGGTTTCTTATCTCTTTATATCTCAATTAGGGTTTTAATTTGACATTTAATGTAAAACAGTATGATTTTGATAATTTTTCCTTGTTGGCCTTTTACCTGACCTAAAATGTAAAATTAGGTCAAGGTTTTGTATAAATGAGGGATGTTCTCTCTCATTTTAGATCACAACTCATTCACTCCATAAGGAGGTCTGAAATTTGTTCCCTATCTTGGGTGTTTGGCTGATTTAAGGAAGGCGCACTTGTTGAAGGAAGATATTTTTGGCATATTTTGGAAATTCTCTTGAAGGAAGGCATTACAACTAGGTTTTGCATACTATTTCATGGTGATATGTAAGTTTTTTTTCTACAAAACTTCTTGAATGAATGGTTGTAGACTTATATTCTTGCATATGTTTATAATTTTTTGATTAAAACCCTAGGTGACAAGCACACAAGTAGGTCCTTGTCTCATGTCCCCTGATAGAGAATTTTTCATCCATTGAAGAGGAAAAGAGAGCCTAGCCGTAGCTACACTCCTTTCTCCTCTTCCCCTTTGCTAGCCATACCTTTTTGAGCTCAAGAAGGAGATGTCCCAGGCCTAGGTTATCTACACTTAGGGCCATTTTTTTTCTAGGGTTTGATGATAGAGCTTTGTTGTAGCAACACTCTCCCTCATTTGACTCTTTTGTCTTGACTTTATCTTTCATGCTAGCCATTTTTTCCATCTAAGGAAGGAGGAGAGAGCACGAGGCCTTGCCATAGCAACACCGGAGTGAGCCTCTCTCCCCTAGGGTTTTGTCTCTGAGGCCCTGCCATAGCAACATTTCAGAGCTCTTCCATCCAGTCCTTAGCCATCCTCCTTCAACCCTTGTGTCCTCCTTTAAATTGACTCCATTTTACCCTAGAAGGCACTAATATTAAGACCTCCAGCATTGAAGTGGAATTTGATCACAAACTCTCTCAAAACTTGAATTTCATACCCTAACTACACTAACCCTAAGCTCAAATAACTTACTAACCCTAGTTGTTGATGTCATCCTTGGTTATCACATATTTAATGCAATAACGTTTCATTTTATGAGAAATTGAATGGTAGTTAAAGGAATTAATTGAGTTAAATATTGAGTTGTTGCATTAAATTGCTATATCGTTCTAGTATTTATTGGTGAAGTGACATTACTTTTATTTCTATTTTGTAAACATTGACTTCGTCAACATTTAATTTCAAATTGCTTATATTAAATATCAGATAGTCTCTGATATATATGAAGTACTAACCAAATCCTGCATATATCATTTTATTATTGCTTTTTCCTCGAGCAAGGATTCTACTTGGTTATCTTTGTTGGCTATAAGCTGGACTATCTGTTCTGGTCGTGATCTGTGAAGGGGGAAACTTTTCATTGTCTTATTATCCTTTAGCCTCTTCAAAAACCCAGGTCACCGGGGACGTCTCCCCTAGGCCTCACCTCCCTAAAGAGAAAGAACCTCCCCATCGTGGTGACATTGGGTGGGATAGGTTCCTGTTACACCAGTTTGGCCTTCTACTTTATAGATTTTCTTCCTAGCTACAAACTGTGTGATAACATTTTCACACCATTGTCAGGGAACACTGAGTCAATTCTCCTCAAACGAAAAATATTTTCGGTAAGCCTTGCCTCAAAACCTTATCTTACAAGATTACCTGGCGACTCCACTAGGGTGGTTTCCCTTTCTTTGATAGTTTCAAGTAAATTATCTGGCGACTCCACCAATGACGACCCGTAGTGGGTGTCAGTACTCAAACCCCTTTGTTGTGGAAATTATTGTCTCTGCAATCACTGCCCCTCCACCTGATCCACACAAGTGGTCTCATCCAGAGACTTTCAGTTATTTTGATCTAAGTAACATCCAGGAAAGTTTGCATGATTTACCAAAGAATGCCAATTCTTGTTTACCCCTCTTCTCAGGGAAAGAGGTTTCCGGTAACTCCGATTGGACTCATTTCTGTGATAGTTTGGAATTTCATCAAACCAGTCAAGAACATCCCAATGTCTTCATGAGGATTTTTTCAAGCTCCCTTGTGGAGGATGCCAAGACTTGGATCAATGCTCTCCCAAAGGGGGCCATAAAAACTCCTCAAGAGTTGGAAAGAGATTTCAAAATAAGATGGTGCAACCATGAACACACACAAGACTTGTTTTCTCGGTACATTGATATCTACAAAGGTTCCTGTGAGAGCGTTAGGGATTTTAGTGATAGGTTCAACCTTCTCCTTAAAAGAGTCTGACCAAAACTCAACTCAGAAGAAGCCATCCTGGAACACTATTTAAATTCTTTTGAGGGTGTCTTACAGTTTACCCTCAGGGACCAGTCACCCTCAACTCTGGAAGAGGAACAAGATTTAGCCTATCAAATAGAGAGGAACCTTGAATTTGAAGAACACATCTGTCAGGTCAACCTCTCACGCGATAATGACCTTTGGAACACTTGTGAGGCTTTGGTCGCTAAACCTAAACCCTTGGAGGTTTTTGAAGTTGAACTCACCCCTCCTAAAATGAAATGGAGATTTTCCCATACCAATGTGCAGGATATCTCTTTTCAGGAAAATCCTACAGAACCTGAACCTTGCCAGGATAAGGAGGAGGAAATCAAAATACCACTAACTCATACCTTTGAGCATTGCCTTCCCGAAGAAGCCCCTCTCTTTATCCACCAAGTAGACAACTTCAGTCCAAAACAGGGTGATGTCACACCCTTCTACGTAACTCTCCAAGTCAACAACGCCCTCCTCCATAACTGTGTCTTGCAGCCAAATGCTTCAATCAACATCATCATAGAGGAGACCATGCAACATTTGGGTTTAACCCTCTCACAATCAAACGTCGGAGTTGGTTTTGCAAGAGGAGTCATTAAGGAGCTAGAAGTTTCCTTTGAATCTTTCCCCAATGCCCCTTTCTTTCTAGATGTGATGGTTTTGGACGCTGTGAGCAGTTGGTGTATCATTCTCCACAAAGACCTCATAAAACACTTGGCCGGAAGTTTTTAAGAAAAAGAGTGTAAAGCAATCATCCCTCACCCCAAAGGAGGATTCTTCACCATCCACAAAGAACCCTTCATGGGTTCCCCATTTGAAACCTTTGATGATCCAAGCGACCAACTCTTATGCATTGACAGTGATGTAAGCAATTGGTTTGTCCAGGAAGGAAGCCTAGATTTTGACACCGTTGAGAAGTCTGAAGGAATTTGGACCTTGGATTTTGATGGATCTCACTCGAGCTCTGGGTCAGGCGCTGGAATTGTCTTGACAACACCTTCCGGTGAAACCTTTTACCATTCCTATAGGTTGGAATACCACTGCACCAATAACATTGTTGAGTATGAGGTTTTGATCCTAGGGATCAACTTAGCAATTGACAAAGGTGTTGCGCACCTAAGATCAAAGGGAGACTCAGACCTCATTGTATCACAAGTGATGATGAAATTTTCCACTAAAAATGAGAAGTTGAAGAAGTATCAAGACCTGGGCGCTTAGTCCCTTTCAAAATCCTTCAAAATAGTGTCACTTGAAGCCATTCCTCGAGAAGAAAACCACATGGCAGATGCCTTGGATTTTTCTGCTTCCACTTTACAACCTTGTGAGGGGCCTCTTCATGACTTATGAAAAATGGAGGTCCTCTTTAGACCTTCTGTCCCCGATAATTTGGAATATTGGCAAGTTTTTGAAGACGACAACCAAATCATCAGGTTCATGGAAAACAACAAGGAATTCACCGATTCAAAAATTAATTTTCTATCTGACTCCATGAACCTGGAATTTATAAACCTTCAAAGCAATACCTTGCTAAAAGGTTGTGTTCCCCTGGAAAACCTCTTTGATAGGAATGATGTTTTCAAAGGGAAAGGACCCAACAAACAAGTTGACGAAGCCCTAGAATTCAATATCGGTACAAAAATAGACCCAAGAATGATAAAAATAGGTAAAGGTACCACCGAAAAGGAAAGGATAGATATCCTAGCACTTGTCAGGGAATTCAAGGACACCTTTTCTTGGAACTATGATGATTTGAAGGCCTATAGGGGGGACGTCATCCAGTACGTTATACCTTTGGTAGAAGGAGCCAAGCCTTTCCGACAAAAGATAAGACACATAAATCCAAAGTTAGCAAGCCAAATACAAAAGGAACTCCAGAAGATGGTTGACGCTGGTATCATCACCCCTATCAGATATTCCTCTTGGATGTCAAATTTGGTGGTTGTCCAAAAAAATACCGGTGACATACGCCTGTGTGTTGATTTCCGCAACCTCAACCAATTGTCTTTGAAAGACAATTACTCTCTCCCAAACATGGAACATTTTCTCCAAAGAGTTACAGGGGCAGGTATGATGTCTATGCTGGATGGGTTTTCAGGATACAACCAGGTGTTGCTCAAAAGAGAAGACCAGCTCAAAACGACATTTACTACACCGTGGGGAACCTTTATGTACTTAAGAATGTCGTTTGGTCTTATGAATGCCCGTGCTACTTTTCAGAGAGCAATGGATTTTTCCTTTAGGGACCTCATACAAAAAATCATAGAAATCTACCAGGATGACCTTACAGTTGTGTCCAAGGATGGGAAAGACCATCTCTCACACCTCAAGATTGTTTTCAAGCAATGTAAGAAGTATGGTATCTCACTAAATCCCAAGAAATCCATTTTTGGTATCAATTAAGGAAAGTTATTAGGTCATGTGGCCTCATAGGGAGGAGTTTCCATTGACCCTGAAAGAGTCCAATCAATAAAGGATGTTCGCCCCCCAACCAACAAAAAATCTTTACAATCATTTCTTGGAAAGATCAACTTCATTCGTAGATTTGTACCAAACTTTGCCAAGAGGATCAAACCTTTGAGTGCTTTGCTAAAAAAGGATGTTACATTCAGGTGGGATGATAATACCAACAAATCCTTTGAAGATATAAAAAATTCTATCTCCTGTCTTGGTTAGCCCTAATTTTTCACGAGATTTCATAATATTCTCGTTTGCATCCCAGGACACTATTGCAGATGTTCTAATGCAAAAATATGTTGATGACTATGAACATCTCGTGGCTTTTATGAGCAAGGTCCTTAGAGATTCCGAGTTAAATTATTCTATCACTGAGAAACAAGTGTATGCCTTGGTCAAGTCCCTCAAACACTTTAGAAACTACATCAGTTACAATAAAATTAAGGCTTATGTCCCATACCCAGCTGTAAAGGATGTCTTATCAAAACAAGATTGCATGGGTACTAGGGGAAAATGGGTTTCCAAAATACAGGAGTATGACTTAGAAATAAAACCCACCAAAATAATAAAGGGACAAGGTTTAGCCCAGATGCTGACCGAGAGCAACCAGGAAGCCATACAAATGGGCGAGAGTGAGAAAATAAACGTGATGGTCAACCAATTAGAGCATGATGAGTGGTATTATGATATCGTCTACTATCTAAAGAACTTGTCTTGCCTCGATCACCTAGTAGACTACAAAAGAAGGGCTTTGAGATTCAAAGCTATGAAATACTGCTTGACTGAAGATGGACTTGGGTGGAGGAATCTCGATGGGGTTATACTTAGATGTGTGAACAAAGAAGAGGCAAAGAAGCTACTGGAAGAGTTACACTATGGATACTATGGTGGGCACTTTGCATCTCGTACTATTTCCCACAAGATCCTAAGGGTCGGTTATTATTGGCCAACATTTTTTTCCGATACCCACCAACATGTCCGATCTTGCCAGCCCTACTAGTACTTCTCTGGTAAACCAAAACACCCAACGCAACCCCTGAAGCCCATAGTGATAGAAGCACCTTTTCAGCAATGGGTCTTGGACTTTGTTGGGGAGTTTAAGGACAATTCAAGTAATGGCTACCGGTGGATCTTAACTGCCACAGATTATTTCACTAGATGGGTCGAATCTATTCCTACAAAGAAGGCCACCAAAGAAGTAGTCATGAATTTACTGGAAGATCGAATCATAACTAGGTTCGGTGTCCCTTCCAAGGTCACTATAGACAATGCCAAAGCTTTTAGATCACATGCTCTGGTAGAATTTTGCTTCAAATATGGCATTGTCCTATCCCATTCCTCCAACTATTACCCACAGGGGAACGGATTGGCAGAATCAACCAATAAAAACCTCATGAATATTTTGAAGAAGGTTGTGAGGAAAAATAAAAAATCTTGGGATAGAAAAATAAAGTATGTAGTGTAGGTATACTGAATAACAACAAAAACTTCCACAGGAAAAAATCCTTTTGAGTTGGTATATGAACAAGAAGAAAAACTTCCTGTGAACCTCCACATTCCTATCCTTCATTTTTCTCAACAATATGCTATAGATACATAAGCAATCCAAGGAAGGATTAATCAGCTAATAGAGCTAGATGAGACGAGAAGGCGTGCCTTTGGTCAAATGGCAAGAAATCAAGAGAAGATAAAAAAACACCTTTGACCATAGAGCCAAGGAAAGAAACTTCACTGAAGGAGATCTTGTACTACTCTGAGATAAGAGAAGGGAAAAATATGGTATGCACAAGAAGTTTGACAATTTATGGACAGGTCCTTATAAGATCATGAGTTTTGTAGGTACGAACTCTTTCAACCTAGAGACCATGGAAGGAGAATCCTTGAAGCTACCAGTAAACGCTTTACATATCAAGCGTTACTACCCACCGGTGGCCTGACTTCACAGGTAAGTATATGTAAGTAGGCATTTTTTCATTTGTGTATTATACCATTTGCATTGCATGTTAGTTTGTTTGTATATTCACAATTATTGATTGTTTTCCTTTAGTCTATATTTATATATACATGTATGTTGGGGTGGCATTAACACCCCAATTTTGTTACTGATACTTCTATCTAGATTGAGAAGGTTTATAGGTTATACTAGAGATGCTGAGGTTCTCATGTGCTCTATGGTGAGCACATTTCCTCGAGTTGGAGCCAGATGTTATCCCCACTTTTTAGGGATAACTAGGAGATCATGTCTCGAGGCCCACAGGTCCTACACATGGAGTACCGAGAGCAGGATTGACTTAAGCATGGCCCTGGAGGGCCCACCTTTTCTTCTTCCATCATCGTTTGTCTTGACATCAGCAGCAGCATCCATCACCATCGGCTTGGTCTTGTATCAGAAGAGGTTCTTGATCCATGAGGTAATTGGTCCAAGTACCATGCTATGTGTCACTTTTGATCATTGAAACCTTTGAATATATGCATATTCTTCCTTTTATCTCTAACAACTACTTGGATCTTCCATTTTCCCACTTGACCATGTTTGGGGGGAATTGACGGGGTGCCCTAGCAAGCATGTGTATGTAGGTTTTTGGTTTTCCATTAGGGGGATTTCTTAAAAGCCATCGTCCGATCCCATCATACTACCACTTTTACATCTTGTTTCCCGCTCATCTATCCCTTTCTCCTTGTCCGGGCATTGGGTTGACCTATTTTCAGGACTGCACCTTACCTCATGGGAAGAAGGGGCTAAAGGCCCAGAAGGTAAAAGCAAGATGGTAAAAGATAAAAGCCTAAGAATAAACCTCGAGATGCTTGGCCCAGAGATCCATGAGAAAGAAATTAAAAGATTCTCAACAAGAAACAAGAGGGACCCAAAAAAAATAATAAAACAAGACCTAATCAGAGGATAGGGGGTCTCATCATGAGCCATCCTATTACGTTCATGGGTATCTAGTAGTATGGAACTGCCACCAACTAGTTACCACTCCAGGTAAGTGACTTTTGGTTGCATGGCCAAGGGAAAGGGGGTCTCATCACGAGCCAACCTTCTCATTTCTGCGAAAGTACTTGTGGGTAACGCTGTCAGCTCTAGTCACCACACCAAAGCAGTGTCCCCTGATTAGTTCTTGAACAAAAAAAGCAAATAAAAGAATAAAAAGAATGCAAAGAATAAAGGAAAGAATGGGCTTGGAAAAAATGCATCCATGATAAGGACAACTCACCATCTACAAAGGCACCCACAAGTAACACGTTTCATCCTTGGCCCTTACTACACCCACATGCTTGGACATCCCCTGACCGCATCATCCACTTACATGGCTTGGATGAGGTCTCTCTGGGAAATTTCATTTTTCTGTGGACACTAGCCCAATAGGAAGCCTTGTCCTTTTCCCCAAACTTGTATTGCAGGCTTGTGTAACATCTTTGATCTATTGATTGATATATTATGGATTTTATGCATGTGTTTAATAATATTAATGATGAAATGTGATTGACATTGTTGTGATCCCTGTGACTGATGAACCCATGAAGGGCGTAGCCTTTGATGTGTAGGACCATACGCGATGTACAGGTACCATTTGGATTGGTACACATGGGGAGATGATCAGTTCGAACCTCCATGGGGATGAATATCCCATTAGATGCATGTTGATACCCCACCATGGGACAGAGAGGAGACAAAAATGGATTGATGTCTTGCACCGAAGAAGAAGAGGACGATCCACTAGAGGCACCCCAGTAGAGGTTGACCTAGGGGGATTGGCCCTTTTTCAGTGGAACGTTGGCCTTGGAAGGCCTAGGACGTCACCCATCATAGCCATGATGTCATCCAACAATATGGACGATTTGGGAGGTAGACTGGGTAGTATTGGCACGTGTGGCAGGTTGGAGAAGCTCAAGAAGGGCTAACGTTTTGCTCCAGGATGCCCCATTTTCCCCAAAAGGGGCTAACGCCTCCCTTAGAGGGGTTTCTTATATCTTTATATCTCAATTAGGGTTTTAATTTGACAATTTAATGTAAAACAACATGATTTTGATAATTTGGCCTTGTCGGCCTTTTACCTGACCTAAAATGTAAAATTAGGTCAAGGTTTTGTATAAATGAGGGATTTTCACTCTCATTTTATATCACAACTCATTCACTCCATAAGGAGGTCTTAAATTTGTGCCCTATCTTAGGTGTTTGGCTGATTTAAGGAAGGCACACTTGTTGAGGGAAGATATTTTTGGCATATTTTGGCAATTCTCTTGAAGGAAGGTGTTACAACTAGGGTTTGCATACTATTTCATGGTGATATGTAAGTGTTTTTTCTGCAAAATTTCTTGAATGAATGGTTTTAGTCTTATATTCTTGCATATGTTTATAATTTTTTGATTAAAACCCTAGGTGACAAGCACACAAGTAGGTCCTTGTCTCATGTCCCCTGATAGAGAATTTTTCAGCCATTGAAGAGGAAAAGAGAGCCTAGCCGTAGCTACACTCCTTTCTCCTCTTCCCCTTTGCTAGCTATACATTTTTGAGCTCAAGAAGGAGAAGACGTCCCAGGCCTAGGTTATCTACACTTAGGTCCATTTTTTTTCTAGGGTTTGATGATAGGGCCTTGCTATAGCAACACTCATCCTCATTTGACTCTCTTGTCTTGACTTTATCTTTCATGCTATCCATTTTTTCCATCTAAGGAAGGAGGAGAGAGCACGAGGCCTTGCCATAGAAACACCGGAGTGAGCCTCTCTCCCCTAGGGTTTTGTCTATGAGGCCCTACCACAACATCACTTCAGAGCTCTTCCCTCCAATTCTGAGCCATCCTCCTTCAACCCTTGTATCCTCCTTTAAATTGACTCCATTTTACCCTAGAAGGCAATGATCTTAAGACCTCCATCATTAGAGTGGAATTTGATCACAAACTCTCTCAAAACTTGAATTTCATACCCTAACTACACTAACCCTAAGCTCAACTAACTTACTAACCCTAGTTGCTGACGTCATCCTCGGTTATCACATCTTTAATGCAGCAATGTTTCATTTTATGAGCAATTGAATGGTAGTTAAAGGCATTAATTGAGTTAAATATTGAGTTGTTTCATTAAATTGCCATATCATTTTAGTATTTATTGGTGAAGTGACATTACTTTTATTTCTATTTTGTAAACATTGACTTCGTCAACATTTACTTTCAAATTGCTTATATTAAATATCAGATAGTCTTTGATATATATGAAGTACTAACCAAAGCCTGCATATATCAGTTTATTGTTGCTTTTTTCTCGGGCATGGATTGTACTTGGTTATCTTTGTTGGCTATAAGACGGACTATCTGTTCTGGTAGTGATTTGTGAAGGTGGAAACTTGTCATTGTTTGATTATCCTTTAGCCTCTTCAAAACCCCAGGTCACCGGGGACGTCTCCCCTGGGCCTCACCTCCCTAAAGAGAAAGAACCTCCCCATCATGGTGACATCTGGTGGGATAGGCGTTGGACACACCTACCACACTTAGAGGGGGGGGGNTCCCAAAACTTCCCTCTTACACAAAACTCATTAGTTAGCATTCGACATTTACTCATTACTCATTCCTTTCATTAATAATCAGTTAGATGTGAATGCATATCAGCAACATATATCAACAATATATCATCAACAAATCATCTCCACAAGGAACACAAGAAACACAAGATGTATGTACAATTTTTCTTTTTATTATGGACTTCAATCCGGGGGTTTTTCAGCAACAACTGAATAGAGTACAACTCTACAAGAGCACTAGATATATATGCAATACTCAGCTTACATTCTCAGCACCAACTAATATGAAGCAACAATCCTCAACATATATCAATCTGTACCATAAACAAGAGCATCAACCATGCACCAACTTGTGCCAAACAATCTGTAATCAACCTGTACCATAAACAAGTGCATCCAACCATGTACCAGGTATATACCAATCATGTTTCAACTAATCATAAAAAATGACTCATCAATATGTACCAACATCATCAACTATACACCTCATGTATGTGCCAACTCATCAACTGCTTGTCTCAACCATGACTAGTTTTGGATTAGTCAACAACCCT
>ML777259.1:1234436-1268805 GCA_009831015.1 Picea engelmannii | reverse complement strand
TGCATTCTCATCAAGGACAATACATATTATATTACATCAATCATCAATCAATCAATCCTTTGACATCAATCAATCACTTGACATCAATCAATGACATCAATCAATCAAACCATTGCCATCAATGACAACATGATCCAACAATAGGTTCCTGTTACGCCAGTTTGGCATTCTACTTTATATCTTTTCTTCCTAGCTACAAATTGTGCAATAACAGTACTGAACGAGTGAAATGGGTGATGTGACTAGTCGTCGCCCATTCCACGAGTGGTGGTTTGACATATTGAAAACACGTGATACTGCGTCTTGGCGAAATTGGTTTCGGAAAACCTCCTTTTACCCAGATGTATCTCTGAAGGTGTCGTGCATCTATGTTCTCAAGACTTGGGTCTTATCTAGAATTTTCATGGTGATAACACTAGGAAATCATAAGAGATAATTTTGATGTATATATGGAACCAAGATAGTTCACATTTTTCTTGAATTATTGAATTGTTAGCCTGATAAGTTTCGATGGTTGCACATTTTGCAGAATTAACAACAACTAGATCAAATCAGATCAATGCAGAGTCCATAAGAATGGAAGAGGCGCATGCAAATTACAATCAGCAAGATGAGAGCAGAGGGATGGATGTCAATTTGGGCATTGAAGGAACAAACTCCAATGGACATGGAGAAGAAAGGAATGAAAACATGAATATGGCAAAGACCATTAAAAATTTGCAGAAGGATGTCCAAAGCCATAAAGATGATAATGAAAGGCTTATGAGAGCCAAAAAGAAGCAATATGACTTCAAAATGAATTTATTGGAGGGATTGAACAAAATAGAAAAGAAATTGGTTAAGGAGAGTGGCTTAAGCAAATCTGGAAGTCACAAGCCTTCGGATGAGAAAACAAAAGCAAGAAGTGTTAGCAGACACCACCATCACTCCCCAAGACATTCCAATAAGAGAACATGCAACAGGTCAAGTTCATCCCCTGTCAGAAGGCATAAGAGGTCTGGAGTGGATGAGCTACAAGGAGAAATGAACAAAATCAAACCTCCTACATTTAATGGTGAGCACAAGAAGGATGAAGATGCAAAAACATGGTTTCTATGCATGAGAAAGTATTTTCAATTGCATAATTATTCTTCTCATGCAGAAGGTAGAATTGCTATCTATCAACTCAAGGGAAAGGCCTCCATGTGGTGGGATCAGCTTGTGCAGGTACAACACATTAAAGAGAAAAGTATTACTTGGAGGGAATTCAAAAAGTATTTTGAGAAGAAATACTTGACTAAGAGATATTATGACAAGAAAATGAAAGAGTTCTTTGAACTCAAGCTTGGAAGTATGGCCATAGATGAATATGAGAGAAGGTTTCTAGAATTGTTGAAGTATGTCTCTTTCATCAAGGATGAGACAGTCAAAATTCAAAGGTATTTGAGTGGATTACCATCGTTCATCAGTGACAAAATACAGTATGATGATCCCAAGACATTGGAAGATACCATAAGGCAAGCTAAATGCCTATATGATCAGTAGAAAGCAAGGCCAACTTTCCAAAAGGCTTGGGAAGACAAAAAGAAATTCAATATGGATCAGAGGAAGAAGGGAGCTAAGCCACCATTCTTCAGAAATAATCCACATGGACAGAAAATGCCTAAAGAACCCAGAATGATTGACACAGGGAGTCAAAGGCCAAGGCAACCACCTATGCAATGTTGGGGTTGTAAAGGAGATCATAGGTTCAGAGATTGTCCTCACAGAGGTGATAAAGGTAGGGTTGTTCACAATGTACAACAAGCTGAAATAGTGGAGGACATGGGCAGATATGTGCCAAGGATCTATGCATCCCTGGACAACAAGCAAGCAAAGTATCAGTCCCACATGATTGAATTGGAAGGTATGATCAACAACCAAACCATTGCTATTCTAATTGATTCAGGAGCTAGTCATAGTTATATAGACCCTATGATGGTGGAAATTTTGCAATTGAAAAGAAGCAAGCATGGGAAATTCTAGTTGGTGCAGCTAGCTACAAGAGCCAGAAGAAAATTTAATGAGATGATTAAGTCATGCCTCATGGACATGAATGGACTGAACAACAAGACAGATTTGAACATATTTCCCTTAGGTTCCTATGACTGTCTAATTGGGATGGATTGGTTGGACCAACATCATACTCTATTAGACTATCACAACAAATAATTTACTTGCTTGGATGAAGAAGGGAAGCTAAGGAAAGTGCAGGGAATTCCTAGAGCAGTAACCATCAGAGAAATTCCAGCATTGCAGCTGAAGAAATGTTACAGAAAAGGGTGTCAAATATTTGCAGCTCATATAGAGGAGACACCTAGAGATAAGGTGCCAAATTTGGAGGATTATGCAATCCTGGAAGAATTTGAATATGTGTTCAATGAAGTACCAGGACTACCCCCAAAAAAATACATTGATTTCTCTATAAATCTAATTCCTGAAGCAGCGCCAGTGTCAAAGAATCCTTACAGAATTAGTACACCATAATTGAAGGAGTTGCAAATGCAGCTTGAAGAACTTCTAAAGAAGGGGTATATATGCCCAAGTGTGTCACCTTGGGGTGCCCTAGTCTTGTTTTTGAAAAAGAAAGATGGAACACTAAGATTGTGCATTGACTTCACACAGTTGAATAAAGTGACTATTAAGAACAAGTATCCTCTACCAAGGATTGATGATCTCTTTGATCAATTGAAGAATGCAAAGATATTTTCAAAGATAGATATTAGATTAGGATACCATCAGGTAAGGATTAAATAAAAATATATTAACAAGACCGCCTTCAGGACAAGGTATGGTCATTATGAGTTCAGAGTGGTGCCATTTGGGTTGTCAAATGCACCAGTTGTTTTTATGTGCTTAATGAATGGTGTTTTCCGAGAATATCTCGACAAGTTTGTCATTGTATTTTTGGATGACATTCTTATATATTCTAAGTCAGGGGAAGAGCATGAACATCATTTGAGGATGGTGTTGCAAGTATTAAGGGAGCATCAATTGTGTGCCAAATTGAACAAGTGCTCATTTTATCAGAAACAAATTCATTATTTGGGGAATATCATTTCAAAGGATGGGATAACAGTGTATCCTGAGAAGATAGAAGCCATTAGAGAATGGGCAGCATCGAAGAATGTGAAAGAGGTGAGATCATTCATGGGTCTTGCAGGATACTACAGAAGATTTATTGAAGGATTCTCAAAGATTTCACACCCAATCACTTCCTTGCAAAGAAAGGGGGTGAAGTTTCAGTGGAAAATGGATTGCGAAATGAGATCCAACACTTGAAACAATTATTGACAAGTGCTCCAGTATTAAGGATTGCAGACCCAAATGAGGACTTCATTGTATGCACGGATGCATGTAATGGAGGACTTGGTGGACTCCTCAGTCAAAATAGGTTTGTTATATGTTATGAATCAAGGAAGCTGAAGGAGCATGAAATAAACTATGCCACTCATGATTTGGAGTTGGCAGCCATAGTGCATGCCTTGAGGAAATGGAGTCCCTACCTCATGGGGAAGAGGTTTGAGCTAAGAATAGACTATAATGATCTGAAATATTTATTTGATCAACCAAATATAAATGCTAGGCAAAGAAGATGGTTAGAATTTCTAAGCGAATATGACTTTGATATAAAGCATATCAAGGGGAAAGAGAATAAATTGGCTGATGCACTCAATAGGAGGGTGCATGAACTACATGCTACAACCATTAGCATGTATCAGAATGATATTAAAAGAAAAATTCTGGAGGCTGCAAATGCAGATCTGCAATACAGAGAATTTGTAGCAAATCTATAGCAAGGTAAGACACCACAAAAGGTGGATAATTATAATTTGGGAATAGATGGAATACTGTTGCACAAGAACATAATTTTTGTTCCAAATGTCCAGGACTTGAAACGTATGATTTTCCATGAGATGCATAATGTACCTTATGCAGGGCACCCTAGATATCAGAAAACCATGGCAGTGATCAAGAGCCATTACTTTTGGCTAGGTGTGAAGAGAGAGATCGTTGAATACATCACTAGATGTATGAAATGCTAGAAAGTTAAAGCTGAGCATAGGCACCCAGCAGGGTTGCTGCAACCTTTGCCCATTCCTGAATGGAAGTGGGAAGTGGCGACAATGGATTTTATTATAGGATTGCCCAGAATAGGAAAGTTGCATGATTCAATCATGGTAGTGGTGGACAAGCTTACAAAATCTGTCCATTTTATTCCACTGAAAACTACTCACAAGGCCGCATATGTTGCTGATATTTTCATGAAGGAAGTGGCATGATTGCACGAAATTCCTAAAAAAATTGTGTCTGACAGAGACCCGAAATTCACCTTGAATTTTTGGAAAGGATTTTTCAAAGGATTCAGAATGAATATGAATTTTAGTACATCTTATCATCCTAAGTTTGATGGACAGACAGAGAGGGTGAACAGAGTGATATAAGACATACTGAGAATGTATGTGATGGACAAACCATCGAAATGGGAAGACTACCTGCACTTGGTAGAATTTGCTTACAACAATGGGTATCAGGCATCGTTGAAGATGAGCCCATTTCAAGAAATTTACGGCAGAAAGTGCAATACTCCAGTGAGCTGGGATAATCCAGCTGATAGGACAGTAGTTGGGCCATAGTTTCTCAAGAAGATGGAAGACCAAATGATAAAAATTAAGCAGAATTTAAAAGTTTCCCAAGATAGGAAGAAAAGTTATGCTGAGAAGAACATAACCCACAGAGATTTCAAAGTGGGTGATCATGTTTTCCTGAAGGTGAAAGCTAACAAGAGTTCCCTAAAGTTGGGAAGCTGGGCCAAGTTGGAAGCCAGATTTTGTGGTCCATTTGAAATCCTAGAGAGGATTGGTCCAGTGTCTTATATGATTGCATTGCTTGCATCTATTTCTGTTCATAATGTATTCCATGTATCATTGCTAAAGAAATATATACCTGTTGCTAATCATGTTATTGATTGGAATGTGATTCAGGTGGAGCAAGAAGGCGCTTTTCAAGTGCATCCGGTGCGCATTTTGGAATGGAAAATCAAGTAGCTCTGGAATCAAGCCATAGGGCTTGTAAAGGTCCAATGGACCTGGTACGGTCCTGAGGACACTACTTGGGAGCATGAGGATGCAATGCAGACAGAATACCCACATCTTTTTGAGGATTTTTGAAAATTTTCTGGTATATGGGTATATGATGCACTGAGGACAGTGCATAAATAAGGGGAGGGGATGTAATATCCCTCGGCCGAACCCAATTGTAAATGTAATGTAAGTGTACTTAAGATGGTGAGTTGTTTTGACATCATTTTGTAATGCACCTTTCATGGCACAGTGCACACATGTACTGCATAGTGAAATAATGTAGTGTGCACATTCTCGGATACCGCGTGCAGTAACTAAAGTGCCCACATTATAGAGGTCAACGAACCTTCTGTATATGATATGTGTTATAGGCTGGTGAGCCAGTTATTATAAGCTGGGATGCTTATGTTTTGGAATTAGGCCAGAGCACCCAGATGTTAAAGGCCAATGTTCCTATTTTGTACATGTCTCATGATTAATATAAAATACATGGTTTCGTACAAACCGACCATGATAAAAGAGATGGGGGACTGAACTCCACCAGTTAGGGAAAGGGAGGGCCAAAAGTTAAGGGAAAGGGCTAAGCTAGAGATCTTAAACCAAAAAGGAATATTATATTAATATTTCTTAAAACCTAAAGTATGGATAATTATTTTATCCTAAGTTCTAAATTTGGGGACAAGTGAACCAAAGTAGCTTCCAACATGACAAGTGTCAAGTTGGGGACATTCATACATATCGTGGGGACTTAGCTCATTTGGACAATTTTTTCATGATTATTCTTACCGTCATCCTCACGATCATTCTTACGATCATCTCCCCCATTGTTCTTTTCATCATTCATTCATTCAGTCAATGAATCCATGACCATTTTCACTCATGCAGTCAGTTATTCTTGAGACATCCATTTCACCGTATCTGAGCCTATTTCCATAACCATTCCGGTTGGTGTACTTGGTTAGCTTGAGAGTGGGATTGAAGAAGCAGGTTGTCAAGCCCATGGGAAATTGAAGAGGCGGGTTGTCAGGCCCGTGAGAAATTCTCTGGGTGAGAGAATTGTTGGGAATTGATTTCCTAAAGGTGCTAAACCGCAGCTACATTTCTATAAGACTTCCTGTCCGGCCTGTTGTTGAAGCCCTGGAAGGGAAGTGGGGAAGCCGAAGGACTGTTGAGCAGAGAAGGGGCACACTTCCTTGGGTGGGACAGGCATGTGGGGAATGAGAGGATGTAGGTTGTTAGTTGAGTGAGCACTTGAGACGAAGTCTTTCCTGTTGTCAATGAGCCTTTAGCTTGGTTAGGAACCCCTTTACGAAGTCAGTCCCAGCTCGGGGGTGAGTCACTATTGAGAGTGATGAACAACGTAGTCTAAGGTTGGGAGGTTCATGGATGGTCTGCACGCAATTGGTGATAATATTTCCAAGATAAGTACCAATTGTGTGATAAATTTACATGTTGCATTGTTATTTATGTGCTTATGTTTACAGTTTATCATATGTGTGATTATAATTGTCTGTATGTTTATGGGTATTTTCCTGTATATGCTACATGCATGTGTTTACCGTTATTTCAGTATGAAATCGTATATTTACAGAGTGTAATTGTTTGTTTACATTTATATGTAAATCTTCCACAAGAGTGATGTATGTATATGTTATAATTGCATGCAGTTTGAAGAGAAAACTTATGTGGCATAGCTCAGTTGAATACTGGGTATGTTACAGTATGTTCCACAGTGAGAGAACGAAAATGTTCCCTCATGTAGCCTGGCCCTTTGAAGGTTGGGAATGTTACAAAGACATTTTTAGAGCTAAGTAAAATGTTTGAGGAGTGGCGTGTCCCAGCCATGGGTGGTCGGGGACGTTACAGTTTCATTCTATGTTATTGTATTTTTTTCCATAGTAGAGAAGAGAAACTGGGAGTGGAAAAATAGATAGAATAACATAGGGGGTTAATGTTTTGTAGTATCCTAACATGCCATAGGTTTTTAGGTAACTCCATAGAGAGTGCCTTCTCCATTGTACTTTCATTATTTCCATAGCAGAGAAAAGAGAGCATAGCAGCTTCACCTTCTAGTTGGGTTTTCTCCTGTAAGAGTTTCCCAAAACAAATCTTTGTGTTATCTTCTAGATTGTTTGTGATTGTATTTTATTTTTCTCTATTTTACACATTTTGTCCATTTCATGCATAAATAGAAAATCAGTAACTAAATATTTTGGAATCTAAAGGAATTTAACCTTCATAGTCTATATTTTAGTTGTATTTATTAGATCTATTGTGACGAACAGTTCCAGTGGAATATCTACAACAGTTTTGTTATCCCTCAAGATGTTCCAAGTTGTTGATGAAATGATGCTAAGACAGCCTAAGGGCCAAAACTCAAGATGAGTCTTAAGGCTAGATTTAGTGTACAATATTTTTTCAATGTTTGGGAATTTTTCCCCTCTCTCTTTCTTTCTCTTATGAAATAACAAGACCTTAAACAATATCATCTCAGCTGACAAATGCTCTCAACTATCAGAGGCATATATCTGTGAGTGTTTTAGACAATCGAGGTTAAAAGGACGATGAAATGATGGGCTAGAGAAAGAACAAAATAAACATACATGGCACTGCTACAAATGAATCATGTAGCCTATGGGAAATGAATGGCATGCTGAGCAATTAAGAATTCAACAGCTCTAACATGTGTAAAAATATCTATAAACACATGCTTGAAATAGTTAATATCTTCATACATTCAAATTCAAGGAGGTACTCTTTAAATATCATTCAAATGCATAAAGAGGTGATAAGAAATGGCCATTAATTCAAATGAAAACACTTCTATATCAAGATTAAACATCATGCAGTAACACTAAACACAAGGTATAATTTGTTGTTTGAGATTTTATAAATCAGATCTGATACAAGGAAAGAAAATCTAAGCAGAAATGTTTTACAATAACACAAATAATGTAATGAGAAATTACAGACTAAAACTCAAACACAAGGGATGAATCTTTGGTTTCCTGTTAGATTTACCAATTGATTGTCCTCAACGTTTCTAGTCAAACAACTTTGTTTATAAGAAACTCTTCAATTCCCAAAATTTACGACCCTAACAATGAGTGCCTTCTTTCTCTTTTATTTCTCTCGCTCATGCCCTAAACTGATTCTTGAAAACACTTTCAAGTTCTTGAAACTGTTTCCAGCTTCTTGATTCTTGAGTGGTTTCTCCCTTGGTGAAATCATAAAAATTTCTTTTTCGTATGAATTTCTATTACGAGCAGATCGCGGAACCAATGGGAACTTTCCATCCAAGAAAATTCATTTCATTTTTCCCTTAGAATGCCTGCAATCATTTTTTCTAGTGGATGGATGCTTGAAATCGAATTTGCAGGAACCACGAAATTCATCCACCATCAGATAAATATCAATGAGTAATTGTGACCATTGATCGAGGTCACACCCATTAGAGTGATTGGGGTATGGGATTCAATAGGACTTCGAAGAGGGATCTATGAGATTGTATATTGACCGTCAATATGATATATAATGAGATTTGGATCATTCTCGAAGTAAGGTCTATAGGAGGCCCAAGTTTGAAGCTTCAAGAAGAGGTCTGACAACAAGGAATCTGAGGACTACACCAGATCAAATCAGAACCATCAATTTGTGATCAAAAAATTAAAATGAGCCATCAATTTAACTAGGCCACGGGAAAAAATTTATCTAAGGAAAAAGGTCATCGCGTTGACATCATTCTAAACACGTGGAAATTTCTAACTGGTCTACATTGGCACTGATGTGGTAGAGGGGTAGGAAACATGTCACACGGATTTGACATGTTTACCTTTGTACGCAGTGGGTTCCAAGTGTCCATATGACAACTGGTGATTTTCCCTAACAACTTCTCACTAACATGCTAACTTAACACCTAACTGAGAGGCTCTACTATGAGAGGGAGGATCTAGACCGTTGATTGGTCTTGCTTGAAAGGGGTTCGAGTAGATATGAATCATCAATCGGGGAGTCTCTTTGGAGTGATTGGGGCTTATATGAAAATTTGACCCCAAAGAGAGGACTCTGAAACCACAACTTGATCGTCGATCTGGAGCTGCACAGGGAGGTCTGAAAATGTGTTAGGGTTCTCAATCTGGGTCGAATAAGAACCCAAAATTGACCAAGGTAGAATATTCTCATGATGACATCATATTTGGTAAGAAATTGTTCTTTCACTTACATTGATGTCGATGTGGCAAGGAGACATGACACATGTCACCTGGATTTGATATGCTTTTGAGGCACCTTTAGTGGGTTCCACGAATCCATGTGGTAGCCGCCAGTTGGATATGATAGTGCTTTGCTAGCAGGCTATCACAAGATCAGGATCATTGATCGGTCTCCCTTAAAAGAGGTCCGAAATAAAATATAGTTCATCCTTTGGTGGTACTTAATTAGAATGTTGAACGATCAAGTTCAAGAAGGACTCTGAGAAGACAAATGCGAAGACAAATTTTGACCGTTGATCAGAGGAACAACAGATAAAACAAGAGATATTTATCTAGTCATGGTTGAAAACAAAAATCTACTAAGTTATGAACATTATTATGTTGACATCACCTTAGAGACATGTTACCTTCCCACTGGCCCACACTTGCACTAATGTGGCATACACGATGTGATGCGTGTCTGCCATATTTGATATTTTCATCTATGCATCCGGGGAGTTACAACTGTCCATGTGGAAACCCATGATTGGCTCTAATGAGGCTCTATTGGCATGTTGATGTGATAATTGTTCAGGAGGTTGCATGATTTGAGATCAGATATGGACCATCCATCGTAGGTTCCCATTTAGAGTGTTGAGGGATAAGGCTCAAATGGGACTTCGAGATTATTACTGTGAAGAAAAATATCGATCCTTGATCAGATTTCTGTGAAATCAAACAAGATTCGTTGATATCACCGTAGTCGAAAGTAAAAATTGGCTAAGGAAAAATATCATCATGTTGACACCCACCTGGAAACATAGCAACTTTCTATTGGCCCATGATGGAATTAGTGTGGAAGGGAAACAAGACATATGTCACCAAGATCTCATACTTTTACCCTTTCATGTGGTGGGTTTCACATGTCCACGTGGCAACCTCTGATTGGTTCTGATAGTGCTTTGTTGGTTGGATAACACGACACCTGGTCAGGAGGCTTGGATTATGGGGAGGAGATCTGAAACATTGATTGGTCTCCTTTAAAATTGGTCCGAAAGAAAATATGGACCATCCTTCGGAGGTTCCCATTTTGAGTGGTCAGGGCTAGGTCACCGGGGGCACTCCGACGAGGGAACTCCAATAACCGTTGATTTGGAATGTTGGGCACACAATGAGATCTGATCCATCTATCTCTATGGGTCCAGAAAACTCCTGAAATATTCGACTTTTAGGCCCAGGTCTCATTAAAATCCCCTGGTTTATTGGTGCTTAAGCTCCTTTTGGACTGTGACAAGCCCTTTTTGTATTGTGATAAACCCCTTTTGGGCTGTGACAAGCCCCTTTTGGGTTGTGACAAGCCCCAAGGGCTTAAATTTCACCTTATGTGCACAAGGGCACCAATTTTCTGTTATTTTGTTCAATCTTCCTTAGGAAAATTTGACTCTGAGTTGTTTCAAGGGATCTTGAAGCTCGCCTTTTTCCTCTATCTCATGCAATATTGACCTTATAACTTCAACCAGTATTCATTTAATTGCAAGAACAAACATAGTAATAACATTTGCTCCAACAAGGAAAACATACCCTTGTGATGTGATGAGAACTATAGACCAAGTGCCTTCTTTTGTTGGGTTATGGAGTCTAACTGAAAATGATATATCTCTCTCATTCCTAAAACTGATCTAATATGTGACACAAAAATTGCTCAACAACTTATGTTGTTAGAAACCTACATACTTGTTGAAGTAATGAATGGTGAATGAAGTAAAATTAAAACAAACTCTACAAATGAAAGAAAATGCTTGAATATAATATTATTTATGTACATAACCTTCCTACTCTAACCATTCCAACAACTTTAATCAAGTGAAATGGAATTTCCAGTAATACCAAGCAAGTTCCTCACTGTTGGGTTGAACTCCTTGTATGTGCTTTTGTAAAATTAGGATTAGCAAAAGAAGAATTTGTAACATCATATGATTATGAATTTCACACTTATAATATGAAAATTCCAGCTTCATATAACTCCAGTAATTTGAGACATGCACTGGTGTATACTCCAAACAAAATTCCATCGGATCATGAAAAGTAAGAGAAATAATAATTGGCTCAACAAGAATTGAGATTCTCTCTTCATGATTAAATTGACCAAACTGCTCATGGATACTCTTCCATTTATCTGCTTGTGATTATGATGAAGAAAAAGGATGAAGTACAACAAATTTATCATGAACCCACCATTGAGTAGCAGACGACTCATAATAAACAAGGGAAAACACATCATCAATAATACTTCCTTTAAACAAATTTACAGAATTTCCAGCTAGACAATCTTGATTTTGATCAATAGGTGTGAATGAAGAAATCGTTCTATCTTCTTGTAAATCCTTATGAATATGTCCATAACCGACATATTTTTCAAACTCAAATTCATAAAGTTGTTTCTCCTCTTCACTGCTTCTGGAACAATCATTTTTATGTTCTATATCTAAATAAAGTTCTTCATTACAACAGTGTCCATAAGGAAACTCAAAATATGAAAATTCGGAAATCTTCTATGGATCTTCTTGAAAATGTAAACATTCATCTATACATAAAAGATTTCCTTAAACAACAACAGGTATTTGCAGCTCATGACTATCCTCAAAATAAGAAATATATTTTTGAATATGATATGGATTAGCATCTTTCAAGATAGAAAGAAGCATTGTATCCTTCTATAGATTCTCTGAAGCTTTTGTGTAATCACCCTCCAATGATACCTCTTCATGTGAATGCGAACGACTATCTCCTTCCTTCTCTCTACCATAGTCAATTTTCCTTTTCTTGTTTAAATTCATCAACAATGATTTCCTCTTCCTCTTCACTATTATAGGAAGAATCTTCTATATCTTCTGAAACTGATTTAAAACTTTCCTTGCAGCAACTTCTTGGGAGAAAATCAATGGGATATCTCCTTTTATAATGAGAATGAAACAACATATGAAAATTGTTTAGTGAAGCTATACAAGCGATAGGAAAGGATTTGTACCATTGATGAGTGTCTCTCTCTAAAGAGAGCATGAACATTTTCATGAGGACATTTTCATGAAAGATACTCAGTTGATGCATACAATAATGGAATTCTACTAAATGATGAGATGGATTATCATTATCATCTTCTCTGAATCCAGGAAGATATTCTTCTAAGACTCTTATACCAGGAACATGATTAGGAAATCTAGGTATATTTGAAAAATCTAGTGGAGCAAACCTTGCAGCTACTACATCCGCACTTGATATTGCTATTAAAACACAATGGAGTATCTAGTGGGATCATAGTGAATAAGGGAGTAAAAGGATTTTCAAGAAAGGTCTAATGGAAGAGCCTACTTGTTGAAAGGATTCAGGAGGTCTATCAAAGGTTACTAGTGTAGGTTTTGAAACAGAAAGTGAATCTTTAAGTATATCATCCAAATTTATGGATCCATCACTTTGATGAACAAAAGAAGGAAATATTTAGAGATAAGTTTTACCTGAATAAGAAAATATTTGTCGTTCTCTTAAATTTCTCCAGGTGACAAAATTTTTTGGATCTAAATACATTAGAATCTTATATGGATTAGGGTGGCTTCTAGTGTGTATTCTGGGAGAGGCCATATTCTCCTTCTGTGGAGTCACCAGGTGAAATATTAATAGCCAAGTTCCCAAGGCATGTTCACCATCAAGTCTCAAAGATTACAATGTTGTATCCCTAGGGAAGATTTCTTCAACTTACGTCCTGACAATGATGCCATTTAATATGTTATCCATTGAGGTGTTCTTGGATATTTATGGAATGATTCTGAGGCACCCCAAGGGCCAAGACTTGAGATGAGTCTTAAGGCCATATTTATAGTAAAATAATTGTGCAATGTTTGGGAAGTTTTCCCCTCTCTCTTTCTTTCTATTCTGAAATGATAGGATCTTAAACAATATTAGCTCAACTGAAAAATTATATCGACTATCAGAGGCATATTTCTATGAGTTCTTCAAGCAATCAATATTAAAAGGGGATGGAATGATGGGTTAGAGGAAGAACAAAATAAACATACAAGGAACTGCTACAAATGAATCATGTAGCCTATGGGAAATTAATGGCATGTAGAGAAATTAATAATTCAAAGCTATAATAGGTGCAAAATTATCTATAAACACATGCTTCAAAAAATTAATATCTTCATACATTCAAATTCAAGGAGGGACCCTCTACATATCATTCAAGTGAAAAAATATTTGATAGGAAATGGTCATTCATTCAAAGGAAATCACTTCTATATCAGGATTAAACATCATGCAATAACATTGAACACAAGGTATAATTGTTTGTTTGAGATTTTATAAATCAGATTTTATAATCAATGTTATAGTTTGGTATCAGAGCTTCAGATTTTAGTAACATTGAACACAAGGTATAATGGAACACCCCAGTTTTTGAACCCCCATTTTAAATAATGTATTGTTACAATGCTGGGAGGCTAGAGTGCCCAAACAAATATTAAAAGGCTAGTGTGACCAAGATATGTAATGTTTTAATCATTATTTATAATAATCACATTGTTGGCTGCTAGACGAACAAGGACTAGAGTTATAGGGGGCTATGATTCCATAAGAGAGGGGGCTTGAGGGGATAAGTGTTTATTGTTATGTTAATTACCTTTTTTCCTAAGGGAAGGGATCGGTTGCGTGAGCTTCTTGGGGAAGGACAGGAGGTTCTTTATTCCCCATGCAGTTACTTAAACCCGCCTTTGGTCTGATGGGGGATTCGACTGATGGATTGTTCGCTGATTTCATGTACATTCATTCATTCCCCTCACGCACTTTCATGCACCCCCTTACCTGTTCATTGACCCATCCTCACATGTGTCTGCATCTCGACTTGGGAAAGGGAACCGAACTGTTGAATAATTAGCCACGGGATAGTTTCTTGTAATGGTAGTTGGTGTAGTCCAGCTATGACTTGAGTCCTACATGTTTGAGATACGTTGTTTTGTGCCTTGTTTTTCTCACAATTGTGAGTCCTGAGAGTTCCATCATTGAGAATTTGGACCAGCTGTGCTAGAGGCCCTAGAATAAAGGAGAGGGACTATGTGGCAGAGAAGGGTGGAGGTCCATTCTCTTGGGATGGTCCAGGCTGGGTAGAAGAGAGATGGGTACTTATATTGTTGTGGGTGTTGGGAAACCTGTGAGAGCTTGAGAGATGACTGGTTTGGGAACCCAAGTACACTCTGGAACTGTCCTTGTGGATTCATATCCCTAGCTCGAGGGTGACACTGTTGTTGAGATTTGGAGCAGTGGTGTCTACGGTTGGGTGGAACGTCCTTGGTCTGCAGCCAGTTGGTGTGATATTTCTTAAAGATAAGTGCTCTATGTTATGGTATCATTTACTAGTATATGAATGTATTTTCGTTGTGTATTTTAATTATCATTTAACTAAATATTAGGTTATGCATGCTTGTTGGATATTGTTGTGCATGTCGTTAAAGTCTTTTCTTTTATGCATCCTTAAATTAAAAAGAAGGTATCAGTAAGAGAAAGAATTCCAAGGGTGGGATTGAAGGTAGCGTACCCCAACCTGTGGGTGTCTGGGTATGTTACAGTTTGGTATCAAATCTTGTAGTTGAAACACCAGGCCGGTATGGGCCAGGTCTATTGGTCAGAGTCTCGTGGTCAAAATCAAACTCTGACCACGAAGTTGAAAATCTCAAGAGGAATGGCATTGCAAAATCTATGCAGGAGATAGAACGTCAAAGATCTGTTGTAAGAGGTTCGAAGGATCGTGATCGTCGCCCTTGGAATTCGGGAGTGATCGTCACTGTAGGTTCAGGAGAGAGCTGGGATCCTTGGATCAGAGGACATGGGAACAAGGGTTGTACGATGAAAAGGAAGCAAGGGTTAAGGTCACAACCATCGGATCCCATGGGAGAGAGATCAATGAACATGAGGCACTGCGGGGAACCAAGTTGCACGTGAGATAATTTCCCAAGGTAGTCCCGCAATCCAAACCATGGTTTCATTGAGTGGTTATGTGTCAGCATCAGGAGAATTGCGGGGCAAAAAGTGGGTTACTCCAAACCGCTGATCTGTGCCCCCACAAATTGAAAGGTATGCAATGATGTGACATGTTAGGGCTTGAACATCGAAACTCCATATAGCTGAAGTAGATCCTGACCATCGATCACCAAGAGGTACGTGTCAACAGATCAAAAATTTCGGAGAAATCTGTTAGAGAGGTTTTCAGTTGAGATTTGATATTCCCAAAGCCTGGAGAGCCGAAGTAAATATCGATCATTCGATCATCCAAAATATCTCTCAGCCTCCATATCATATGGAGTAAATCTCAAGCGTCAGATCAACCGAGGTGAATCTGGGTCATTGTATCCAGAAGAGACATGGTGTAAATATGTGGACTCCAGGTGAAGACCCGAAGTGAATCTAAGTCATCGATCCATGGGAGACACGTGTCAGTAGTTCGCGAGCTTCAGATAAAAAAATTTCGGAAAAAGTTGAGGTTTGAAGTTTGAGATTTCTGAAACCCGAAGACCCAAAAGGATCTCAGCCATTGATCTACTGAGATCCACATGTCACTAGATCCATGATTTCGGATAAAATCCAGTGGGGACAGATAAGTTTTGAAATTTGAGATTTCTGAAGCCTGAAGACCCGAAGTAAGCCTCAACCGTCATATTAAGGAGGACACACGGTGCATATCCGTGGACTCTGGGTGAAGACCCTAAGTGAATCTTAGTCGTTCGATCCAAGAGAACACATGTCAACATATTAGACAGTTCAGGAATTCAAAGTTTGGGAGAATTGGAAGTGTGCTAGTATGGAAAACTCCCAAACTCCTGAAGCCTGAAGAGTCGAACTAATAAGGCATGATGATGTCACCAGGAGGTGATGTGGACCCCAGAATTTTTGAAGTGACATGGACTTGCGGATGTCACCTGGGATGATGTGGACACATGGGATGTGTGCCACATGTCATTAAGTTTTGAGCATGTGGAGTATCAAAAAGTCAGTTAGAACATGACATGTGTCACTCGCCTGATTGAGCCACGTGTCCTCTTCTAGTATCTCGCCACATGGCGACAGATCGTGCAGTCTAGAGAATGGGCACTCCAGTGGGGAAAGATTTGACAGGTTGCATTGGGTTGAAAACTCCTGAAGGCTCAAAGGACATAGGACTTATCGACCATTGATTCCAGAAGCCACATGTCGAAGGATCATTGACTTCAGGTGAAAGCACTCTAGGAGAAAGTGTAGGAGGAAATTTTGAAACTTCCGAAGCTCGAAGAGCCAAAGTGATTCACAGTCGCTAATCTGTGGAAGGACACACATCAGAAGATCATGAACTCTAGGTAAAAGTGTTCCAGGAGGAAACAAGTGAGGAAAGTTGAGACTCCCGAAGCACGGAGTCCTGAAGTGGATCTCGATCATTGATCGTGAAAGAGGACGAGGACCATTGATCCAGTTCTGGTTGAAAGTTATAAAGTCCTGAAGCTCTAGACAAACGCTTTTTCAGCTAAGCACAAGGTCATGGCCATGGTCATATGCATATTGAGAGCTGAGGGAAGGAGGGATAAGGGCCGAATTGGTTGCCCTCGAGACAGAAAAGTTCTAAGGAAGGATTTAGCCGTGGTTTCTAGTCGTGGTCACCTCGGAAGTGGTTTGAAGGAAGTGCCTGCACAAGATGAAATTATGTGTCAGCCAAGGTTAACAAGACACTGTTATTTTCGAAGAATGGGGATATGATCTCCATGAACAAAAAAAAGAAAGAGAACCATAGCATGGTTTGGCAATTTTGTTTATCATATGCATAATTCTAACAAAATGGTCACTTGCACGTTTTGTAGAATTAAGAGGTTTAAACACATAAACTCACAATCTATATTAAGGAAATGGAAGAAGGTGAGGGAGCCTCTAATCGTGATAAGGAGGCCAAAGGCTAGAATACCAGAGTTGTTAATGTAGAGACAGAGTCCAATGGATGCAAGGGAAAAGGAGAGCATGAATCGTTAATAGAAACGGTAAGAAGCCTGAAGATGGAAGTACAGAACTACAAAGAAGACAATAAGAGACTGATGATAGAGAAAAGTTAGATAAATGCTCGAGTGTTGTAGAGCTGAAATAAGTTGCGGAGGCGAATGAGGAAGGGATCAAACTCAAGACAAGAGGAAGGAGGCAGGTGTCATGAAATAAGAGATGCTTGTGGAAGAGATGGTTATTCCAGAAGTGCTAGCAGAGATCATGGACACCACTCACCTCCTCACTCAGAAATAAAGTTTGATGCATCGGATGATGTTGTAAGTAGTCCAGAGGTGTCCCTTGTCAAACAACAAAGAAGGAAATAAGAGGTAGATAGTTTGCAAGGAGAGTTGAGGAAGCTCAAGCCACCTTCCCTTGATGGTGAAATAGAAAGGGAATATGATGTCGAAGCATGGTTGCTTGGACTCTGGAGATATTTTTCGTTGCATAACTATTCATCAAACCTGGAAGCCAAGATTTCCACCTACCATTTACACGGGAAGGTTGCGATGTGGTGGGACCAACTAAAGCAAGTGGAACATGTTAATGAAAGTAGGATCACTTGGAAACAGTTCAAGAAGTAATTCCAGAAAGAGTACCTCTCAGAGCATTTCTATGACAAGAAAATGCAGGACTTCTTTGAACTCAGGTTGGGAAGCATGACTATGGAAAAGTACGAGAAGAAGTTCTTGGGATTGTTAAAATATGTCAAGTTCATTGGTGATGAGAAAGTGAAAATACAGAGATTCCTAAGTGGACCTTGATTGAGGCCATCAGGAAGGCTAAATACCTGTATGAGCAAGGCTAGGGAAGATAATCTCTACAAAAATCTTGGAAGGACAAGAAAAATGAGAAGTCTGATCAAAGGAGAAAAGGATTCAAACCTCCCTTCAATAGGAATGAGCCTAGTAGAAATTGACAAGATCAGTATGCTAAGGGGGAATCCAAGAAAGAAGATTCCTTGGGAAAAAGGGGAAGACCACCAATCCAATGTTGGGGATGCAAAGAACATCACATGTACAAGGATTGACCACATAGAAAAGATAGAGTGAAGATTGTGCACAACATCCAAGAGGCTACACCAGTCGAAGATATGGGAAGAATCTATGTAGCTTTAAATGATCGACAAGAAGAGTACCAGTCAAATATGATCGAGGTGGAAGGTAAGATCATAAATCAGCTTGTTTCTATTTCGATTGATTCTGTAGAAATTCATTTCTACATTTATCCTAAGATAGTGGATAGATTACATTTGGAGAAAAGTAAACTTGGAAAAGCAAGTTTGGTTCAGTTAGCCACTGGAACCAAAAGGATAATCCATGATATGGTCAAAAGTTGTCCCATAAGTCTTAATGGCGTGAATACTTGTACTGATCTAAATATCATACCATTGGGGTCTTATGATGTTCTGATTGGGATGGATTGGTTGGACACGCATCATGTTGTTCTAGATTGTCATAACAAGACATTTACATGTCTTGATGGAAATGGAAAACAGAGCACTATGAAAGGAGTTCCAAGACCTATCTCTATAAGGGAGATTTCACCCTTACAGCTAAAAAGATGTTTTAGAAAAGGATGTCAACTGTATGCAGCTCATGTGGAAGAGCCAGATAATACAAAGGGGCCAAGCCTTGAATATTTATCGATGCTACGGGAATTTGAAGATGTATTCCAAAAAATAACTGGATTTACACCAAGGAGGGAGATAGATTTCTCGATTGACTTAGTGCCAGGAGATGCCTCGATGTCAAAAACACCTTACAGAATGAGAACACCAGAGTTAAAAGAATTATAAATGCAGTTGGAGGAATTGTTGAAGAAAGGACACATACATCCAAGTGTTTCACCTTGGGGAGCACAAGTACTTTTTTTTCAAAAAGAAGGATGGAACCTTGAGGCTGTGTATTGACTTCCGACAGTTGAACAAGTACACTATAAAGAACAAGTATCCTCTACCCTGAATTGATGACCTCTTTGATCAGCTAAGAGGAGCAAAGATATTTTCAAAAATTGACCTGAGGGCAGGATACCATCAAGTAAGAATCAAGGAAGAAGACATTCATAAGACAACCTTTAGGACCAGGTATGGGCATTATGAATTTGTATTGGTGCGATTTGGACTGACCAATGCACCAATTGTCTTCATGTGCTTAATGAATGGCATATTCAGAAATTATTTGGACAAGTTTTTCATAGTATTCTTGGATGACATACTTATCTATTCTAAGTCTGAAGAGGAGCATGAACATCACTTAAGACTGGTATTGCAAGTACTGAGAGAACATCAGTTGTATGCCAAGTTAAGTAAGTGTTCTTTTTATCAAAAGAAGATCCATTACTTGGGACACATTATTTCAGAGGAGGGCATAGTAGTAGATCCATAGAAGATCGAAGCCATTAGAGGATGGCCAACACCCAGAAATGTGTCAGACGTTAGATCTTTTATGGGATTAGTTGGATACTAAAGAAGGTTCATAGTAGGGTTCTCTAAGATTGTTCATTCCATCACTTCTTTGCAAAAGAAGGGAACAAAATTTGAATGGACACTCAAGTGTGAAAAGAATTTTAATATGTTGAAGAAATTACTTGCTAGTGCACCTGTGTTAAATATTGTTGACCCAAATGAAATTTTTGTGGTATGTACATACACTTGTAAGGAAGGAATTGGGGGAGTCCTCACGCAAAATGGACATGTCATTGGATATGAGTCCAGAAAGATTAAGGAACATGAGAGGAACTATGCCACCCACAACTTGGAACTTGCTGCCATTGTTCACGCCTTGAGGATGTGGAGGCATTATCTCATGGGGAAGATATTTGAATTAAGAACAAACCACATTGGCTTGAAGTATCTTTTTGAACAACCGACCTTGAATGTTACGCAAACAAGATGTCTGCAATTTTTAAGTGAGTATGACTTTGATATCAAGCATATCAAGGGAAAGGAGAATAAAGTTGTCGATGCACTTAGTAAAAGAGTGCATCTCATGCATGCTACTGCTTTCAGTATGCATCAGTCGAAATTGAAGAGCATAATTTTAGATGGTCTTGTTACAGATCAACATTACCTACAGGTAAAGGAAAACTTACAACAAGGAGATGTATAGCAGAAAACAAAGGAGTATGAGATAAAGGAAGACAGATTACTCATGCATAAAAATAGAATCTATGTTCCTAGTTCTGGAGAACTGAGGAATTTGATACTAAAGGAAATGCATGATGTTCCTTATGTTGGACATCCCGGTTACTAGAAAATAATTACATCAGTAAGAAGCCAGTTCTTTTGTCCGTGAATGAAGAAGGATGTTGTTGATTACATTGCTCGATGTATGGAATGTCAGAAGGTGAAGGTTGAGCATAGGCACCCAACGGGTTTGCTGCATCCATTGCCAATTCTAGAGAAGAAATGGGAAGTGATCACCATGGATTTCATCACAGGATTACCCAGAAAAAATAAGCAACATGATTTAATCATGGTGGTGGTTGAGAAATTAACAAAGGCTGGTCATTTTGTGCCTGTGAAGACAACGCATACAACGGCTAATATTGCAGAAATTTTCATAAAGGAAATTGCTAGGTTGCATGGGATACCTAGGACAATTGTCTTGGATAGAGAAACAAAGTTTACCTCCAATTTATGGAGGGGATTTTTTAAAGGATTTGGCACAAATCTAAACATTAGCACAACATATCATCCCTAGATATATGGGAAAATGGAGAGAGTCAATCAAATAATTGAAGACATGATGAGAATGTATGTGACGGATAAGCCATCTAAGTGGGAAGATTACTTACACTTGGTTGAGTTTGCATATAATAATGGGTATCAAGCTTCATTGAGAATGAGCCCATTTGAAACCTTGTATGGTAGAAAATGAAATACTCCAGTCAACTACGAAAACCTAGCAGATAGAGTGGTACTTGGGCCAGAGTTGCTCAAGGACATGGAAGACCAGGTGGTCAAAATCAAGCATAATTTAAAGGCAGCTCAGGATAGACATAAATGTTATGCAGACAAGAACAAGATAGATAGAGAATTTTAAATAGGGGAGCATGTGCTTTTGAAAGTGAAGCCCAAGAAAATCTCTTTGAAATTGGGTAGTTGTACAAGGCTGGTAGCCAAATTCTGTGGTCCATTTGAAATATTAAACAAAATAGGGTCAGTTGCATACATGATTGCATTGCCTGCTTCCATGAATGTGCATAATGTATTTCATGTATCTTTACTAAAGAAATATGTACATGATCATAACCATGTTATTGATTGGAATCTGATTTAGGTAGAGAGAGAGGGATATTTTTAAGTTTAGCCAATGCGGGTATTGGACAGAAAAGTCAAAATTCCCTGGAATCAAGTTATAGAGATGGTAAAAGTTCAGTGGACCTAATACAATCCTAAAGATGCTACCTGGGAGTATGAATATTCCATGCGAGCAGAGTTCCCGCAACATTTTGAATAAATTTGATATTTTGATCTCTATTTTGTATATGCACTGAGGACAGTGACAAAATAAGGGGGAGGGGATGTAACACCCCGGGTTTTGAACCACCATTTTAAATAGTGTATTTTTACAATGTTGAGAGGCCGGAGTGCCCAAACAATTATTAAAAGGCCAATGTGCCCAAGACATGTAATGTTTTTATCATTATTTATAATAATCACATCTCTGGTTGCTAGACGGACAAGGACTAGAGTTATAGGGGGCTATGATTCCACAAGAGAGAAGGCTTGAGGGGATAAGTGTTTATTCCTATGTTAATTACCTTTTTTCCTAAGGGAGGGGATTGTTTACATGAACTTCTTGGGGAAGTCCAGGAGATTCTTGATTCCCCACTCAGTGACTTAAACCCGCCTCTGGTCTGATGGGGGGGTTTGATTGATGGCTTGTTAATTGATTTCATGTACATTAATTCATTTACCCTCACGCACTTTCATGCACCCACTTACCCGTTCATTGATCCATCCTCACCTGCATCTATGTCTCGACTTGGGAAAGGGAACCAAACCGCTAAAGAATTATCCACGATATAGTTGGTTGTAATGGTAGTTGGTGTAATCCATCCGTGACTTGAGGCTTGCATGTCTGAGATGCGTTGGTTGGTGCCCTGTTTTGCTCACAATTGTGAGTCTTGAGAGTTCCAACATTGATATTCTGGACCAACTATGATGGAGGCCATGGAATAAAGGAGAGGGACTGCCTCAAGGACTGCGTGGCAGAGAAGGGTGGAGGTCCATTCTTTTGGGGCAGTATAGGCTGGGTAGAAGAGAGCTAGGTACTTGGATTGTTGTGGGTGTTGGGAAACCTGTGAGAGATTGAGATTTGACTGGTTTGGGAACCCAAGTGCACTATGGAAATGTCCTTGTGGATTCATAGCCATGGATCGGGGGTGACACTACTGTTGATATTTGGAGTAGTGGTGTCTACAGTTGGGTGGAACGTCCTTGGTCTACAGCCAGTTGGTGTCATCTTTCATAAAGAGAAGTGCTTTCTTTTATGGTATCATTTACATGTATATGAATGTATTTCTGCTGTGTATTTTAATTATTGTTTAACTAAATCTTAGGTTATGCATGCTTGCTGGATATTTTTGTGCATGTCATTAAAGTCTTTTATTTTATGCATCCTTAAATTAAAAAGAAGGTATCGGTAAGAGAAAAAATTCCAAGGGAGGGCTTGAAGGTAGCGTACCCCGGCCTGTGGGTGGTTGGGTATGTTATAGAGGCATATGTCTATGAGTGATTCAAGTAATCAATATTAAAAGGAGGATGGAATGATGGGTTAGAGGAAGAACAAAATAAACATACAAGGAACTGCTACAAATGAATCATGCAGCCTATGGGAAATTAATAGCATGTAGAAAAATTAATAATTCAACAACTCTAACAGGTGTAAAAATATCTATAAACATATTCTTCAAACAATTAATATCTTCATAAATTCAAATTCAAGGAGGGACCCTCTACATATCATTCAAGTGCATAAATATTTTATAGGAAATGGTCATTCATTCAAAGGAAATCACTTCTATATCAAGATTAAACATCATGGATTAACATTGAACACAAGGTATAATCTTTTGTTTGAGATTTTATAAATCAGATTTCATACAAGAAAATAAAATATGAGAAGAAATGATTTACAAGAACACAAATACTGTAAGGAGGAATTATAGAATGAAACTTAAATGCAGGGGATGAATCTATGGTTGCATGATGCATTTACCAACCGACTGTGCTCAAGGATTCTAGTCAAACAACTCTGGTTATAAGAAACTCTTAAATTACCCAAAGTTCCTACCCTAGCAATGAGCACCTTCTTTATCTTTTATTCCTCTCACTCATGCCCTAAACTACTTCCTGAAACCACTTCCATCTTCTTGAATTTTTTTATAGATTCTTGATTCTTGAGTGGTTTCCCCCTTGGTGAAATCGTAAAAATTACTTTTTTCTGTTATGAGAAGATCATGGAACCAACGGGAACTTTCCATCCAAGAAAAAACATTTCATTTTTTCCCTAAGAATTCCTACAATCATTTTTTCTAGTGGATGGATGCTTGAAATCTAATTCACAGGAACCGTAAAATTTAGCCAGTATTGGATCAGTTGGTGGTTAATATTGACCATTGATCGAGTTCTCACCTGTCGAAGTGATCGGGTTTTGGGCTTCAACAGGACTCTGAAGAGGGAGATATGAGATTATATCTCGACCATCAATCTGAAATATAATGAGATATGGGCCATTGGTGGAGTAAGGTCTATCAGAGGCCCGAAGTTGAAGATTCAAGAAGAGTTCCGATGGAAAAGAATCTGAGGAATACACCAGATCAAATAAGAATCGTCAATATATGATAAAAAAAAATTAAAATGATCTGTTGATTTAGTTGGGTCACGAGTAAAAATTCAGCTATGGAAAAGGTCATCGCACTAACATCGTTCTAGACACGTGGAACTTTCTAACTGGTCTATGCTAGCACTGATGTGGTAGAGGGGTAAGGCATATGTCACCTATATTTGACATGTTTACCTATGTTCGTGGTAGGTTCCAACTGTCCATGTGACAGTTGATGATTTTCCTTGAAAGTGTCCCATTGGCATGTTGACTTGACACCTAACCAAGAGGCTCCACTATAAGAGGGAGGATATAGACCATCGATCAGTGTCACTTCAAAGGGGTCCAAGAAGATATTAATCATCAATAAACGAGCATCTTCAAATTTCTTTGGGCTTACATCCAAATGTGACCCTGAAGAGGGGACACTAAAACCACATCTTGGTCATTGATCTAGAGATACAGAGGGGGGTCGAAAAACACATTAGGTTCATTGATCTATCTCGACTGAGAACCCAAAATCATCTAAGTCACAATATTGTCATGCTAACATCATCTTTGGGAATGTGTAAACCCTTCATTCACTTACATTGATGTTGATATGGCAAGGAAACATGACACGTGTCACCTAGATTTGATATGCTTTTTGGGCACCTTTGGTGGGTTCCACGTATCCACATGGAAACCGTTGGTTGGATATGACTTACTTCATTGGAAGGTTGTTGCGAGATCAAGATTTTTTATCAGTATTTCTTAAAATAGGTTTGGAATAAAATATGGACCATCCTTCGGTGGTTCCCATTCGGAGTGTTGAAGGATCAAGTTCAAGAAGGACTCCAAGAAGATGAATGTGAAGAAACATTTTGACCATTGATTAGAAGAAAAGGATATCGAACAATATTTTTTGATCCAGTCGTGGTTGAAAACAAAAATTAACTAATTCATGAACATTATTATGTTGATGTCACCCTGGACATGCAGTTCCTTCCCACTATTCTATCTTTGCATTGTTGTGGCAAACACAATGTGACACATGTCATCCATGTTTGAGATTTCCATCTGTGCAACTAGTGAGTTCCACTTGTCCATGTGGAAGCCCCTGATTGGCTTTAATGAAGCTCTATTGGCATGATAAAATGGTACCTATATGGGAGGATATGGGATCTAAGATCATATCTGGACCATCCATCACAGCTACCCATTCAAAGTGTTGATGGATAAGGGTCAAACGGGACTTCAAGAATATTACTGTGAAGACAAATATCGAACCTTGATCATAGGATTGTGAGATCAAATGAGAGATTTTGATCTCTCCGTAGTCGAAAGTAAAAATTGACTAAGGAAAAAGATTTTCTTGTTGACGCCCACTTGGACATGCAGAAACCTTCTATTGGCCCATGATGGCACTGACGTGGAAAGGAAACAGGACACATGTCACCATATATGAGACTTTTACCCTTGCATGTGGTGGGTTTCACATGTCCACATGATATCCTATGATTGGTTCTGACAATGCTTTGTTGGAAGGTTGACATGACACCTATATAGGAGGATTGGATTATGGGGAGGAGATATAGATTGTTGATTGATCTCCTCTAAAAGAGGTCCAAAATAAAATATTGACCATCCTTTGGATGTTCCCATTTGGAGTGGTCAATGTTAGGTCATGAGGAGAAATCTAACAAGGGAACTTCGACATCCGTGGATTTGGAATGTTAGGCATGTGGCAAGATCTGAGTCGTTTATCTCTTGGGGTTCATAAAAATCCCAAAATGTTGTTCTTCCAGGCCTTGGTCTCATGATAAGCCCCTATTTTATTAGCGCTTAAGCTGCTTTTAAACTGTGAAAGGACCTTTCTGGACTGTGAAAATCCCATTTTGGTCGGCGACAAGCCCCGAGGGATTAAATTTTTCCTTATGCACACAAGGGCATGGATTTTTTGTTGTTTTCTTCAAGTTGTCTTAGGAAAATTCGACTCTGAGTTGTTTCAAGGGATATGGAAGATCATGTTATTCCTTATAAATTCATCCAGCCTTCATTTAATTACAAGAAAGAATATGGTACTAACAAGTTTACAGATCATATTGGTATAAGAGCATGTTTTTATTTTGGGTATTTGTGGGAAGTTGTGGGATCTACGAATCGGCTTAAAGAAAATTCAAAAAAACCCTAGTCATGGTAGATGTGTTTATTCATAACAACCCTCAAGATCCATATAGGATGGATTTGAGAGGTTGGAAATGCAAGTTGTCAATAGCAGTCACAATATGAGCTTCCTCATGGCGGCTCTAGCAAGAAAGATCAGACTGTTCGAAGATAATTGAGGCTCTAACTCAAAGATCAGATCAGAGGGGAAATTGGGAGATTAGGAATACTTAGGAAAGTAGAAGCGGAAATAATTCGAGAAAAAGAAGTTGTGTTTGAGTGTCATGAACCATTAACAGTCCATATTCAAGACAAAGGCAAAAGTGGACATAAATCCATACCAAGGTGAGATCTATGGATTAAAACTAAATCATCGGTTGCAACAACTAGAAGTTTATTTTAGTGTTCACCATATAGATGAAGAGAAAAATATTTTATTTTTTATATTGAAGTTATAGGTCAATGATTTAACATGGTGGGAAATCCATATGGAAAACACTTAGGTTGGAGGGTGATGTAACATCATGTTTTCCCTCAAGACTGTAATTATGAAAAGACTTCATATGATGTGATTATGAAGCATGTATTTGTGTTTTAATTAATAAAAATACCAAACAACTGACTAAGCGGGAACAAACTTGAAAGTACTAGCCATGATACACAAGTGGGAACTGATGAAGAATGAATTAATAAAGTGGACAGGTGAGGTGGATCTGATATGTTTTAGAGAAGAAAACAAGAATCTCGTTTAACAAGCCAACTTATGCTTTCAAGGAATAAACATACACCTACCAATGTACCCATACCTCTATGGAGCCATGTGAACTATTATGAGGAACAATATTGGTGGTTGAGGAAGTTAATAACTATTGACAGTTTGGTATATTGGACAAGGAAAGGGTTGATTGAACGACCTGGTATAGAGGACACCATGGATTTTGCCTTCAGGAAATTCAGAGCCCAAAACAACAAGTCGTGTCTGCAGGAAGCCAACAGAAAACCGAGGAATTTGTGGAAGAAGAGACCAAAGGTGAAAATCATCACCCAAAGAGAGAGGGGGGGGGAGAGAGAGGAGGAGACATGTGGAGATGAATAAGAGAAGATGATAACTAGTAGTTAAGAGTGGTATCATAGGAGAAAAAAACATGCAGTATGTAGAGGAGAATAAGACTCTGAGAAAGAGTGAGTGAGTGATGAGCTCACATGGTAAGAGCACAAGGAAATGAGATGTTCTTTAAAGATGATTGAAAAGAAGAATAAAGTGGAGATATTTCCTTGAATAAAAGAGGAAGCTTGTCCAATTTTGCGATGATCAACATGAAACAAAGAAGACCCAAATCTTGACTGGAGAAAAATAGGGCTACAACTTGATACTTACTAGACATAAAATAACACTGATAAGGGGAGGTCGCTGAGTGACTGTAAATTAGGGAAGGTACTCCCTTGTGTAGAGGAAATCTAGTTGATAAACTTCCTGATAAACCTATAGAGACCCTGAGCTCAATGGGAAGGGGGAAAATTCTATTGTTTTCAACAAAGGAAGGAGAGTAACCTTTCTGGATCATCCTAAGATTGGAAACCAATTGAATCATTCCCCTTGTGGTATCATGGCTTGGCATAGGGTTGGAATACTATATGAAGATACTCTACATTATGGAATAGGGTTGGGAGGAAAGGAGTCCTCTCTTAGTGAGTTGGTGGTAGTGATTTCTCTAATCAGATAAGTGTTTAACTTGATATGTTTAACTGTGCATGAATGATGTAATTATGTATTTGTTTGATTTTAATTGGAAATGTGAATACTTATATTCAATGAAATGAACCCTTGAGTAATTGGAACGCGTTTTTTATGATATTTATTGATATTTTAAAATATGAAAATTAAGAAGGGAAGTCTGTGTCCCTTAGAACCTTGTAGCTTGAGAGGAAAATTTGTAGTATATGGAAAAAAATCCTCATTCGGGAGATTATGAAAGTGCCCTGGTGTCGGGGAAGTTCAGGTGTAAGTCAAGAGATCCTAAATCCAAAAGAGTCACCATTTTTAAGTGGAAATCTTGCAATATATGCAAGAATATTCCTCTCGACGAAGTTAGGGAGTATTTGATAGACTCGTAGTAGAATATGAACTCCTAGAAGTCTGGAAGACCTTAAAGAACCACTAAAATTGGATAAGTACCAAAATCATAGTGTTAACCATTGGAAAACCATGTGTTGATTTAGGAGAGTTTACATCTGTCGATCTGGTGGGGCAAGTACATCTTATCCCATATTCAGGGAAGGTGTCATCGTTGGGAGTGATTGAGTACCAGGACTTGTGTGAAGTCCAATGATGATGAAGACCTTGAGATGGCACAAGGACCATTTATCTATTGGGAGTGACCTTGACAAGATTTGGACCATTGGTACTAGTCACATCATCGTCGGGGTATATGAGGTTAGCGAAGTTGGATGATGGTTCCAAAGATTTCTAACGATGATGAAGGTCTTGAAAACAAATGAGAGTTGTTGATCAGAATATAGGAGAGATTTGATCTCCATCATAGATTGTCATAGGTTATGTTTAACTGAGAAAAGGGTATGTGTTACTCATTATTTTGGTCATTCTAATGATGATATCACGGACATGTGTTCAGGATCCCAACATGACTTTTTGCCTGAGAAAAGAAACTTATTTCCTCCTCTACAAGGCTACTTTTTAGAAAGGGTCTGCAAGATGCCCATACTACACAATGCGAAAATCTATCATTTTCGCAGGCTGCTCTATGGCTGGCCCATAGGATTTTTGCAGGCTGCTACATAGGCAGGGTGTGGCAACGTTCCAAAGCTAAAAGAGGAAAGAGGTTTCAAGAAGTTTCTAGAAGGGGAATCTTCTAAAATGTGAGGTGGCATCCATATGGTTGTGATCCTATTGGTTTCTCTGATTTGGTGGGATCACCTCATCCTTTTAACCACTTCACCTTCTCCTATATAATCATGGGCTTCTCATGGAAAAGGTTAAATCAATAAGAAGTAATATTAAGCAGAGAATTAATGAAAGAATAGGCTGAAGACTATGTGAAGAATCATGTTCTTACTGATGCTTGAGGCCTCCATTTGTCCATCAAGATTTTGTGGATTATCATCATGTGAATTTCAAAGAAAGTGTATGTGTGTGTTGGAACAAAGGACCACTAAAATGGAACTTGTGACATCAAGGCAATTCGGTTGTATCTTCTACTTTTCATTAATATAATATGGTGGCACGTCTCTTTCACATAAAATGATTAGTGTTTTATTACATGACTCCTTGATCACATGTTTAGGTTGTCATTGAATTCTACTATCGTTGCTTTCACGTTGGTTGGTTTGTGTTGTCATAGATTTGATTCTACAAGAGCACTGGAGTGAAGCATGGACAACAAAGATATAAGGAAGTGATTCATAAGTTATGTCATCTATTCCTTCTTTGATAGTGAACTCAATGATCATAACCTAGAGAAAGCATCTTGTTATGTCTTGTTTTGTTCTAGATCCAGGTGGATCTAGGGGGATCAGTTCATGTCCGCATCTACCGATTTACCCAATAACAGTATGATTATGTCATCTTGACGTGGTGTTCCAACATGCCTCTGGGGATGACATGTGTCACTGAATGAATGGTTCATGGGATGGAAGTGGTCCTCGAAATGATAGGAACCCTTAGGTATATAATCACCAATATATACTGTCGGATCTAGATGTTGTTAGATTCCATCCATTCATTAGTGATTGGCAGGTATAGGTCTGTAGTGAGGTCTGGAGGATGAGACGATGAAGAAAAGGGGGCTTAAGGATAAATGAAGTTCATTGGGTGGAGAGGCAATACAAGATATCAGTCGTGGTTTTGCGTAGATCCCACCTACTCACCATAGAAAAGAACTAATGGGACGTAATTTAATGATCATGTATGTTGGGGCACTGATGCAATATGATCTATTGAGTGTCAAAACATGAGGACCAACATATCCGATGATTGAACCCGCCAGAGTGATCGTCTTCTAAACGAGGTATTTTTAGGTAAATGATATATCATGGGAGACAGACCTTGACGACAATGAAGAAAGGTTTCGTGAAGTCGAAACCATTGAGAAATGAGTTAGGGGATCGGTGCCACATCGATGCCACGTTAGCACCACATTGAATGGAACGAGTGGTAGGAATCCACTTGGATTCCATGTGGAAGTAAGGTGGATTTTGACAGTGGGGGCATGGAAATTTTGGAAGGCTATAACTTTAGATTCAAATATCATAATTGGGCATGGTCACAATAGTTAGAGAGATATCATCGAGAAAAGTACATATATGGACCTTAGAGATAGATAAGAGCTTAGTTGAGAAAGAGAAATTTTAACATCCCACCAACCTAATGGAGGGTTAGTGGGTTGGGTGTTTTATAAAGTGGTATCAGAGAATATTTAAAACTCTAGGCTTGAATGGGCCACCGAGGTCAGTATACATGTTTTAAAATATTGATATCATGGCTAATTATAACTTTTATTTCAGCACGTAGGACGTACTGAAAGGAAGGAAAAGGTGAATGGTGCAGTGCAACATGGAAGAAACCTCACACCTTAGAGATGAGGAATCTAATGGTCAAAGGGATAGAGAGACCCCTCCATATTTTATGGACACTATTATAATCCTGAAGGAAGATAATGAGAGGCTTACGAGAGCCTAGGCCGAGCAAGAAGAGATGAATGCAGTGTTACTGCAGAGCTTGTCTGAAATCTAGAATCATTTGTAGCAAGGCCCTAGTAATGAAAAACTACAACAATCAAAGAGGTTGAAAACCCCTTTGAATTCCCATAAGTATGGGTGATACAGGTGGATATCGGTGGCCACCCACCTTTTCCAACCAACTCAAAACAATTTTCTGACAATTTTGGCAATTTACTATTTTTAGCAGTTTTAACATCTGGGGCCATTTTGAGGGCCCAAATGAAGGTTTTTCGGGATCAATATTCTCAATGATATATTAAGGCATAATTTATCCCCAAAAATGAATCTCCTCGATGATACCTTTCCAACAGGATATCATACGCCTAAAATGAAGATTGTATGCAAAAGTTACGACCCCGAGAAGTTGATGTAGTAACTTACCCAAACGGGGCCCACATGAATTTTGGCGCTTCATCTCCTAGTGTTAGGATTTTGGATGTATAGGGTTTTTGGAATTCCTATTTATTGTAAAAATTCCTTCATAGCCTCATTGTAATCACCTTCCAGCCACATGCTCGTGATATCCTTCCACAAACTGAGCAGCACGACATCTCCAGCAAGGCAAGCAACTCACCAAGATTCAGATTCAGCAAACGCTTTTTCCTCTCCCCCGGGAACTCAACGCAATGGAAGAAATTTATTCCTAATGAGGGAGGATTGATCTAGGTGGATATTGGTAGCCACCCACCTTTTCCAACTAGCTCAAAACAATTTTCTGGCAATTTTGGCAATTTACTATTTTTAGCAGTTTTAACTTCTGGGGCCATTTTGAGGGACCAAATGAAGTTTTTTCAGGATAAATATTCTCAATGATATATAAAGGCATTATTGAGCCCAAAAAATGAATCTCCTCGATGATACCTTTCCAACAGGCTATCATATTCCTAAAACGGATATCGTATGCAAAAGTTACGACCCCAGAAAGTTGATGTACTAACTTACCCAAACGAGGCCCACATGACTTTTGGCACTTCATCTCCTAGGGTTAGGTTTTTGGATGTCTAGGGTTTTTGGCATTCCTATTTATTGTAAAAAGGCCTTTAGAGCCTCATTGTAATCATCTTCTTGCGAATGCGAGTAGCCGTCACATCTCTTCTCAGAGATAAGTTGCCACCATTCTAGCGAGTCTTTCACTCTGTATTTTTACAGTCTCTGTACATTTCTTTCATTAATAGAAATCATGTATTACTGTATATATGTGTTTATGGTTGCATATTTGATACATTTATGTTATATTATTGAATATCCGTGATATCTCTGTGCATTTCTTTATTATATCTCTGCTCTCATTTCGTGCCGAAAATAATATGGATCAATGGGTTGGCTCATAACGATGTAAGAAATAGTTTTTCCAAGAGGCATCAAGAATCCAGGAAGGGAAGGTCCAATAGAAGTATTTCCATAGATTCATATAGAAGGAATAATACTTTGGTAGATTTGTCCAGTAGTGGCATGAAGTCAAGTGTTCCGAAGAGAAAGAAGAAAAGGAATTCTCATAATTCTCTAACTAGAGAATTCAAGAAGGCTAAGATTCCTAGCTTCGATGGAGAGATAAAGAAGGGGAAGAAGTCGAGGCATGGTTTTTTGGTTTGAAGAAGTACTTATAGGTACATAATTACTCTGAGAATACCAAGGTGAGAATTTCCATTTGGTGGGAAGACCTCAAGGAAATCAAGGGATTGAAGGAAAGCAAACTAACCTGAAGAAGTTTAACAATTACTTTTGAAAAGCATACCTATCATAGAAGTATTATGATGATAAAATCAAGGAATTCCATGAGCATAAGTTGGGTTAACTTAACATGGATTCTTACGCTAAATGATTCATGGAGTTGTTGAAGTATGATCAGGGGATCAAATTTTGCTCAATTTTCAAAGTGCTCGGAATGCGACAAAAACAATGCCATTGCGTCTGTCTCGTCTTCCTGATTCCGGCGGTATATTTATTTTGTCAAATGGACGTCGTATGAAGAAGATATCGCGATATGTTCGTCAAGGCAAACAGGCAAAAATTTTAAATGCTGACTGTACCAGTCCGTACAGTCCATACCGTCTGACGTGGCAGAACCGTACAGACCGTACGGCCGTACAGTGGTGACGTGGTAGGTTTGTGTTGGTTGATGATTAGCAAACCCGGGAGTGACACGTGTCCTATAGCTGGCGAATAGTGTGAATACACATGGCCCAATCCATGGGCGCCACGTGTCACTCGTTTATTGGCTATTTGGTTTTATATAAAATATATATTAGAGGCCACGGGGTTCGACCCCCAGACCTCCCCACACAGCTAGCGCCTTCGCACGACCGCCCGGCCAATAGGCCACCTATTATTTCTTATTATGAATGTGGGTTTAAATGTATTTATCTTTAAACTTGTGTATATTGGGCGGGGGGTCGGGCCGGGGCTAAGCCCCGACCCATGGTTGTTTGAACATTCATGTGACCACCGTATATTATATGGCACGCGGTTATAATGAATGGCGCGGGGGTTTGAACCATAGCCACTCCATTGAATATGCACGGGTTTAAACATATAGCCCGTGGTTTTGTTTAACAACCATATGACCGGTGTATAATGTGCGCAGGAGGTTAGTTACACGGTTGTGTAACCGGTTAACCACCTTTTATCAACGCGCGAGGTCACATGGCCATACGCCCAGGTGCCGAGGTGGTTAGGGGCTGGCACGCCCTTAACCGTCCTACGATTTGCACCGTTGGCGCAGTTGCACCCGGTGCTGGGTTTTTGCACTTAAATGAGCGTGTGAGCCAGGTTCATGGAAGGAGGGTGCAAATTGTAGAACCAGAGACAACAAGCTTGAAGAAGGAGACTTCCAGGAGGCCTAACTTCTTCATTTTTCGACCGATTGAGGTGCCAAAAGAGCCCAGACAGGGGTTTTGGGACACTGGGAAGCCATTGGAGCAGTCAGTTTGTCAGTTTGAGCATTGTAAGACATGTTTTTGAGCACTTTTTGAGAAATTAATAATAATGATCCATTGGAAGCTGGACCAGGAGATGTAGCCCATAAGAGGGGTGAACTCCTTTATCAATTGCTGTGCTTATGTGTTTATGTCCATTGATTATGTTGTTGTCTATGTGTAAATTTGCATAAGTAAACCTTTAATTTATGTGTTGCAAACTAATCCTTTTGCTTTAAACACATAACATTTACTTGCAATAAGTTTTCAAGTCTTCTTCATTTTTAGATCAAGTTGGTATCAGAGCACTGGTTTTGAAGACTTGATTGTTTGCAAGTTTTGTTTATGATGCTCACAAGGTTGAAACTCACAAGAGGAGAAGGTCAACTTGTGGAGCCAAGTTC
>ML777259.1:1197984-1230702 GCA_009831015.1 Picea engelmannii | reverse complement strand
AAAAAGTTGAAACCGATTCGATATGGTCCCTTCAAAATTGTCGACAAGATTGGTAACAATGATTTTCGTTTAGATTTGCCTCCTTATATGCAAATGTATGCAGTTGTTAATGTTGAGAATTTGAAGTTGTATGAGCCTCCATTGATTGATGATCAAGGAGAGCATGTTCAGATTCCTTCCATAGTTCATTTTTCTCCAGAGTATCTAACAGAACTACAGGAAGACACCATCCTTGATAGGAGAATGCGAACTTCAAAGCGAGGAAATGTGGAGTATTTGCGAGTTGGTCTTAAAGGAACGAATCCAAGCAAGGCCAAGTGGATTGAGGTTGGAAGGGTGAGGGAACTTTACCCTCATCTTCACATAGACTGAGATAGTCTTTTGGAGGTCCAAAAGCTTCCCAATGGGGAGGTGTGATCAGGGGATCAAATTTTGCTCAATTTTCAAAGTGCTCGGAATGTGACGAAAACAGTGCCATTACGTCCATCTCGTCTTCCTGATTCCAGCAGTATATTTATTTTGTCAAATGGACGCCGTATGAAGAAGATATCGCGATCTGTTCGTCAAGGCAAACATGCAAAAAATTTAAATGATGACTGTACCAATCTGTACAGTCCGTATAGTCTGACGAGGCAGAACCGTACAGACCGTACGGCCGTACAGTGGTGACATGGCAGGTTTTTGTTGGTTGATGATTAGCGAATCTGGGAGTGACACGTGTCCTATAGCTGGCGAATAGTGTGAAGACATGTGGCCCAATCCATGGGCGCCACGTGTCACTCATTTATTGGCTAGTTGGTTTTATATAAAATATATATTGGAGGCTGCGGGGTTCGACCCCCAGACCTCCCCACACAGCTAGCGCCTTTGTACGACCGCCCGGCCAATAGGACACCGATTATTGCTTTTTATGAATGTGGGTTTAAATGTATTTATGTTTAAAATTTTGTATATTGGGAGGGGGGTCGGGCCGGGGCTAAGCTTCGGCCCATGGTTGTTTGAAATTTCATGTGATCACCGTATATTATATGGCGTGCGGTTATAATGAATGGCACGGGGGTTTGGACCATAGCCACTCCATTGAATATGCGCAGGTTTAAACATATAGCCTGTGGTTTTGGTTAACAACCATATGACCGGTGTATAATGTGCGCGGGAGGTTAGTTACATGGTTGTGTAACCGGTTAACCACCTTTTATCAACGCGCGAGGTCACATGGCCATACGCCCAGGTGCCGAGGCGGTTAGGGGCTGGCGCTCCCTTAATCGTCCTACGGTTTGCACCGTTGGCGCGGTTGCACCCGGTGCTAGGTTTTTGCGCTTAAATGAGCATGTGAGCCAGGTTCATGGAAGGAGGGTGTGAATTGTAGAACCAGAGACAACAAGCTTGAGGAAGGAGACTTCCAGGAGGCCTAACTTCTTCATTTTTCGACCGATTGAGGTGCCGAAAGAGACCAGACAGGGGTTTTGGGATGCTGGGAAGCCATTGGAGTAGTTGGTTTGTCAGTTTGTGCATTGTAAGACATGTTTTTGAGCACTTTTTGAGCAATTAATAATAATGATCCATTGGAAGTTGGACCAGGAGATGTATCCCATAAGAGGGGTGAACTCCTTTATCAATTGTTGTGCTTATGTGTTTATGGCCATTGATTATGCTGCTGTCTATGTGTAAATTTGCATAAGTAATCCTTTAATTTATGTGTTGCAAACTGATCCTTTTGCTTTAAAAACATAACATTTACTTGCAATACGTTTTCAAGTTTTTCAAGTCTTCTTCATTTTTAGATCAAAGTATGTCCTGTACCTCAAGGATGAGAAATCAAGGGTGCAACGTTTTCTCAACGGATTACCACAGTCCTACCAGGACCGAATCAATTTTGAAAAGCCAAAGACATTGGAGAACACTATAAGGAAGGCCAAGTGTTGTTACAATCAGTCTAAGCGTAAGCAAGATCCTTATAAGGATTGGGAAAGGAAGGATAAGAGTGGATTCCAGAGAAAGGGATTCAAGTCACTTTCATACAAGAATTCAACGAAGGGTGCACAACTTGGTCAACACAGAAGAAGTGTACACCTGAAGAATTTTCCATCTCTAAGTGGAAATATACTAGGAGATCAAGCAAAGGAAAGAGAAGAGGATCCCAAGAAAGGACCTTTACAATGCTCAAGACATGTAGAACCACATATGTTGAGGGATTTTCCTCATAGAAAACATGATAGAAAGAAATGTTATCATGTACAGGAAGGAACCACAGTCAATGATGTGGCCAAACATGTGCCAAGGATACATGCAATGATGGAGAATCGACAAGCATGCCACCAAGATTTTGTAGTGGAGCTTGAAGGTACTATTACCAAGAAAATTGTTTCTATTTTGATTGACTCTATCTCTAATCTTAGTTATATCTCACCAAAATTTGTTGAAGCATGTGCCTTATGGAGGAGGAAACATGCAAAATCATGGTTAGTTCAATTAGCCATAGGAAATAAGAGAAAAGTGGCTAACATTGTAGAATCGTGTCCATTAGAGATAAGTGGACTACAGACTCGGGAAGTTTAGGATATCCTACTCGTAGGATCATATGATATGTTGTTTGGTATGGATTGGTTAGCTTCCCACAAGGAAAACATGGATTGTTATGAGAAAACCTTAGAATGTGAAGATGAAGGAGTAAATACAAGAATTTTTCAAGGCGTTCAGAAGTCAGTTTCATTAAGGAAAATATTGACATTGTGTAACACCCTGTTTCCCCTGGTCTGGAAAAATAACTATACTGGCCAAGTATTGTGGCAAACTCATAAATGTGAATTTGTGATGTGAATGGACCTTGTGAAAAAGGTCAATGAATGTAAACAATATTATGAATATATATATTGCAGGACTGCTGAGAGGGGGATGTGTTGAAAAAGAGACCACGATGGATGAAGAAAGGTGGTGGAAGGAACCTGGAATGGTGGCGTTAACTTCCACCGAAACCAATACCGTATTTGGACTTCACTAGCCCGGAGAACCAAGAGCGGCTCACTGGCCCCAAATTAAAACACTCGCCAGGTTGGTAGGTAAATGGATCCTCATGAGTAATGAGGGATGGGGGTGAACTGTCCATCTGTAGAGTCCTCAGACCTGACCACCATGAGGAAGATTGTGCCACACGCAAACTCGTCGAAAAGAGAAAAGGCAGGAAGAGTGTGCAATCAAGGGGGGCAGACGTGAGGGAAGGAGAAAGAGGAAAGAACTCTGGAAAACGGAGGGAGTGATAGCGGAGAAGAAAGAGAGTAACCTTCGGTCTTGGTCACTGGTGAACAGAGACTCAGTCTCACAGCATTGTGGTCTTAGATCGGGGGTGGCTAGTGGTAAATCCATTTGGAGTCGCTGAGCCTATGGTTGGGTGGAAACGAGAACCCCTCTCAGCAATTGCATCACCTGGTGTTTTTCTGATAAGTGTTATATCTTGTATCTTGAAATTTATATGATGACATGTATGTTCATAGTCTGTGAAACTATGAATGGTTTCAGTATAAGACTGTCTGCATGGTGTTTTAATCAGAAATGATGGCTGCATGTTTTTATTGGAAAGACCACGTATGGCTTATGTTTATATATATATATATGATGAACTAATACAGATTTTCAAGTCTACTCTTGGGAGATTTGTTCTGGTGTTTGTCCTACCTGATGCCTTGGATAGATTTCCTCATGAAGGCACCCTTTCGAGACCACTTCCTTACCTTCGAGAAGACCTTCCAGTCTGGTCTTCAAAACCTGGTGTAAATTACCTGAGGACCTGAAGGAGGATGTTATAGTTTAAGTCCTAAACTCTTGCATGAGGGAGAATGGTCCTCATAGATCCCAAGATTTCGGCATTTCAGTACCCGGAGTACCCAAGGGCGAGTCCCCTTGAACTTGCAAGTCTCGAAACCCCGACTTGTGAAATCCCAAATTATTAGCGTGGGGGTAAATTAAGAGTTTTTGGAGTTTTGGCACCCAGAGTATCTAGGTGTGAGTTTTCTTGTACTTGCGAGTCTCGAAACCCTGATTTACGAAATCCTGAAATGGAAGCATGTGGATAAGTATCGATTGATGGACAAGATCTTGTCGGAATATCTAAGTTCATTCATGACCATTAGATTGGAGGAAGAAACGAGGGCGTTAAATGCCTCAACCTCTTTCTTTTATCTTCGTGAGTAACGAAGAAATCGGGACCATCGATTTCAAGACCCATGGGGATACCTGGACCGCCCAACTGTAGAATACACGTGGTGGCCGGTAAGCGTTTCGTCTTTTCGGCACCCAGGAGATCAGAGGGTAAGAACCCTTGTCCTCACGAATCCCAAAATCTTAATATGTGAAATCCCGAAATAACAGCGTATGGCTAAATCCTGATATTTCAGTATTTCAGCATTCGGAATAACCTAAGTGCGAGTTTCCTTGTACTCGCTAGTCCCGAAACCCCGATTCACGAAAACCCAAAATGACAACATGTGGAGGGGTTAGGACCTTTCAGTATTTCGACATTCGGAATAACCTAAGTGCGAGCTTCTTTGTACTCACCAGTCCCGAAATCCAAATGGGTGTAATCCCGAAAGGACGATACGTGGACTTGTTACGAAATTTCAGCATTTTGGAAATCGAAATACTCAAGGGCGTATTCCCTCTTACTCGCAAGTCCCGAAACCTCGACTTGCAAAATCCCGAAATGATCTAGCATGGATGAGTTGTGCTGTTTTGGCATTTTGGTACTCGGGACACCTAAGGGTAAATTCCCTTGTATTCGCCAGTCCCGAAATCCCGATTAGTGAAATCCTGAAATGGTCTAACATGGATTTGAATCCCGATATTTTGGTGTTTCGGCATATGGAATATCCAAGGGCAAAGTCCCTTGTACTCGCAAGTCTCAAAATCTCGATTTGCGATATCCCAAAAGATGGAGTGTGGAAAAGTTATCATATTTCGGTATTTCGGCACCCAGGGCACCTAAGTGCGGGCCCCACATGTTCGCTAGTATTGAAACCCCCAACTCATGAAATCCTTATGGATGGATTCCCTAAATAGTGAAGCATGTTAGGGTTTGGTTTTTCGGAGTTTCGGCTCCCAGGAAACCTAGGTGCGAGACCTCCTATCATCGCACATCCCGAAATCCTGATGGAGTCAAACTTGGAAAGGTGGAAGGACATGTTTTAATCCGAGGCATTTCTAGTTATGACAAACTGTTGGTTCCCTTCGGATTTCGGCACTTCGAGAGACAAGAGGGAAAAGCAAATACATGTATCGCAATTTTCCAAATCGCGAAAGCCGATGAGCACCTCTCTGGTAAGACCTGTGGTCATAGCCACTGATCATATGAGTATAGATAAGGAATGACAGGATCTATATCAGGTCCCGTAGGGACTCTGGGAATTTTGTTCATCGGAGAAAAGATGAAAAGGCCGAAAAAATTTGGATTCCATAGTGGGTGTGTTACAAATTGGTATCAGAGCATGGTTACAACACTTAGCCTGCTTAGGCTCATGAACGAGTTGCACAGAAGCTCCGTTCGAAACACTCCTAAAAGGAATAACCCCCTGTCTTAACCTTCCTAATCAAAGGACAAAGTTAAGAATGAAAACTCGTATTGTGTGTGTGTACATGTGAAAATATGAATTATGTATTGGTTATAAATAAACATAAATATTGACTAACAACCAGCGTTTGTCTTTTACACCTAAGCGGACGATCAGCCGCGGGAAATTACAGACGTATAAAATGGTGACTCACCCTGAAGTGGGGGAAGGCTCCCACAATAAAGACGAAGAGTTTGACGAAAGTAGGGTAGTAGGGACCCCTCCATATCTAGCCGAGATTGTGAGGAGCCTCATGGTTGAATTACAAAGCTGCAAGGATGACAATGAGAGAATGATGAAAGAACAAGAAAAGAAAACAAAAATTAACGCAGTTTTACTGCAGAGTTTATCCAACTTACAAAGACAAATGCAGCATGAACCTGAGACACAAAAACATGGTCATATCAGTGGCCACACTGAGAGGAGCACCTTGAAAAAGGTCCACCCCAGAGGTAAAGGACAAGTGGCGGATGATTTCTCTAAGAAGGAAGCATGCGATTCGGAGGGCTCTTCTAGCAGCAGAACCAGTTCCTATTCCCGAAGGAAACATAAGAAGCAAAATCCTTCCAAAGGTCATAAATTCGAAGAATTCAGAAAATCCAAACCACCCTCCTTCGACGGTGAAATAAATAAGGGAGAGGAAGCAGAGGCCTCGCTGCTTGGACTAAAGAAATATTTAAGAGTCCATGACTTTTCAGAAAATTTGAAGGCTCGAGTGGCCACCTTCAACTTGAACAGAAAGGCTTCCATTTGGTGCGAATACCTTAAGAATGTGAAAGGGGTTTGCAAAGAGGACTTGTCTTGGAAACAATTTGAGAAATACTTCCGGAAGAAGTATTTGTCGGAAAAATATTTTGATGAAAAGACTACAGAGTTTTATGAACTCAAAATGGGACAACTCACTATAGAAGAATATGTCAACAAATTCCTCGATTTGTTGAGGTATGCACCTTATATAAAAACGGAAAAGGCAAAGGTGAAACACTTCATCAGTGGACTACCTAAGGACTATCAGAATAGAATTGAATTTGATGAGCCAAAGACTCTAGAAGGCACTATTCGAAAGGCAACCTATTGTCATGAACAATTTGGGCATCAAGGAGAACCTCGCGAAGGATGGAAACATAAGCATATTTCAAGATTTCATAAAAAATGGGATTAAATTCCTAGGATTTACGAACTATAAGAAGAACCCAAGAATGAGCTTCCCAGCCTGGAGTATACACCAGTAGAATTTTCCGTCCTTGAGCGGAAATAAACTTCTAGACCCATATCAATGAAGACTGATAACCCAAAGAGAGAACATTTGAAATGCTAGGGTTGCGGGGAAGAACATCTATTGAGAGATTGTCCACACCGACAACAAAATAGTCGAAGGATTTATAACATCAGGAAGCTACCATCGTCAATGATGTGGCCATGAGTGTGCCGCAAATTTATGTATCCTTGGATAATAACCAGGCTGACCACCAAGCTTTAGTGGTGGAAATAGAAGGTATGATTTCCAACCATCTAGTGTCTTTTTTGATTGAACCTGGTTCAAATTTAAGTTATATAGCCCCTAAAGTTGTTGATAAGTGTAAACCATAGGCACAAAAACATACCAAGCCATGGTTGGTATAGTTAGCCACTGGCACCAAAACAAGGGTAGTAGAGGTTATACCATCTTGCCAATTGATGTTGGGTAAATTCCCCACCCAAGCAACCCTTAACTTATTACCCCTGGGATTGTATGATCTATTGATTGGTATGGACTGGCTAGTCACCCATAAAGCCAGATTGGACTGTTACCATAAAACCTTAGAATGTGTAAGTAAAGAAGGGATAAAGATAACCCTTCAAGGGATCTGAAAACCTGTCTCAGTAAGACAAATATCAGCTCTGCAAATGAGAAAGTATTGCCGAAAGGGATGTCCCCTATATGCAATACAGGTGTTGAAAACAATCGAAGGTGACAAACCAAGCCCTGACGATCACCCTATCCTGAGAGAATATAGAGATGTATTTCTAGAAGAGGTATCGGGTCTACCTCTGAGAAGAGACATAGACTTCTCGATAGAACTTGCACCGGGAGTGGTGTCGGTGTCTAGGACACCTTACCAGATGAGCACACTTTAACTAGTTGAACTTAAATTGCAATTAAGAGAAATGATGGATAAGGGCTATATTCGGCCCAGCGTGTCTCCATGGGGAGCACCAGTCCTATTTGTGAAAAAGAAGGATGGTACCCTTAGACTATGTATAGATTATAGAAAACTCAATAATGTAACTATAAAGAACAAGTACCCCTTGCCCAGGATCAATGACTTGTTCGATCAATTGGGGGGTGCATCTATTTTCTCAAAGATTGATTTGAGGTCGGGATACCATCAAGTCTGAATCAAGGGTGAAGACATCCATAAAACTGCCTTCTGGATGAGGTATGGTCACTATGAGTTTGTGGTAGTTCCATTTGGGTTAACCAATGCCCCTGCCACTTTCATGTGCTTGATGAACAATGTACTCAGCAATTTCCTAGACAAATTTGTGTTCATTTTTATTGACGATATATTAATTTACTCCAAGAATAGAGAAGAGCATGAAGAGCATCTTAGGCTTGTGCTGCAAGTGCTAAGAGAACAACAGCTCTATGCCAAATTCAACAAATGTGAATTCTTCCAGAAGATAATACATTGCTTAGGCCATGTTCTATCCGAAGAAGGAGTAGTAGTAGACCCTGACAAAATCAGGTCTATCATGGAATGGCCTACCCCAAAGGATGTTTCGAACATCAGATCCTTTATGGGATTAGCAAGATACTATAGGAGATTTATAAAAGGATTCTCCAAGATTGGTTGTCCAATCAATGCCCTCCAGAAGAAGGGGACAAAATTCCCGTGGACACAGAAATGTGAAGAAAGATTTCAAACACTGAAACATCTATTGACCCATGCACCCGTGTTGAAGATCACCAATCCCTAAGCCGACTTCCTTGTGTGCACAGATGCCTGTAAGGAAGGGCTCGAAGGAGTCCTTATGCAAGGAGGAAGTGTGGTCTGCTATGAATCTCGAAAATTGAATGAGCACGAAGTCAACTATGTGACCCATGATCTAGAGCTGGTTGCCATAGTGCATGCCTTGAAAATGTGGAGGGATTACCTCCTGGAAGAAAATTTGTACTTATGATAGATCACTGTGGATTTCGATATCTGTTTGATCAACCAAAGCTAAATGCTAGACAAGCTAGGTTGATGGCCCTCCTTAGCGAGTTTGATTTTGAAATCAAACATATTAAAGGAAAAGAAAATCGGGTGGTGGATGCCCTTAGCAGAAGCATGAAAAAAATTCACCTGGCCGTGGTGAGCACCTGTGAGACGGATGTCAAAGAAAGAATCAGGAATGCACAAGAGACAGACACATTCTTCCAGACCGTGACCTCGTACCTGCAACAAGAACCCACAGGGATAAAGTATGGAGACTACTAGATGATGGAAGAAAGTATGCTCACTTACTGAAGCAGATTGTACATTCCAAATTGTGATGAATTGAAGAGGTTCATACTAGATGAACTACATAAAAGACCCTATTCTGGTCATCCAGGATACTAGAAAATGATCACGGCCACTAGGAGACAATTCTATTGGCCTGGATTGAAGAAAGACATAGCTGAGTACCTAGACAAATGTATATAATGCCAACAAGTAAAAGCAGAACACCGACACCCAGTGGGATTATTACAACCTCTACCAATCCCAGAATGGAAATGGGAAACCATCTCCATGGACTTCATCACCGGATTACCAACCTCGATCAAACAGAATGATGCCATCATGGTAGTAATGGATAAATTGAGTAAGTCTACTCATTTCATCCCCGTCAAATTGACTTGCAAGGCAATAGATATCGCCCAGGTATTCATGAAGGATATATTCAGACTGCATGGCATGCCAAAAGAGATCGTGTCTGATAGAGACATGAAGTTCACTTCCAACTTTTGGAAATCACTGATGGCTAGTTTAGAGACCAAGTTGTTGTTTAGCACCACCTATCACCCTCAAATCGACAGAAAGATAGAAAGAGTCAACCAAATACTTGAAGACATGCTAAGAATGCATGTAATGCATCAACCCAAGAAGTGGGAAGACTACCTGCCACTGGTAGAATTTGCCTACAACAACAGCTACCAAGCATCCTTAAAGATGAGTCCCTTCGAAGTCCTCTATGGTAGACCGTGTAACACTCTAGTTAGCTGGAGTAATCCTATAAATAGGATTTATTTTGGACCTGACATGTTGAAAGAAATGGAACAACAAGTGACTCAAATAAAACAAAACCTGAAGGTCGCTCAGAACCGATAGAAAAGTTATGCTGACCAAAAGAGAACTCCAAGAGAGTTCAAAACGGGAGATCATGTATATCTCAGAGTTAGGCCCAAGAAAAGTTCCTTGAAAATGGGAGCTTGTGCCAAGTTAGCACCTTGGTATTGTGGACCCTTTGAGGTTCTATATAGAGTGGGACCTATAGACTATAGGCTAGCACTTCCTCCCACAGTAAAAGCACATAATGTTTTCCATGTTTCATTATTGAAGAAATATGTACATGATGCTAACCATATAATTGACTGGTCTATGATCCAGGTGGAACTGGAGGGAGAATTTCTACCAGAACCTCAATGCATATTGGATAGAAAGGAAACCCCACTCTGGAACCGAACCATTGCATAGGTCAAGGTGCAGTGGAAACATTTTGGCCCAGATGAGGCTACATGGGAAATGGAGGATGCCATGAAACGAGCATATCCGATTTTGTTTACATTTGTACATGCATGCCAAGTTGAAATATAGAACATCGAGGATGATGTTCCTTTAAGGGGGAGGGAATTGTAACACCCTGTTTCACCCAGTCTGTAAAAATATCTATACTTTCCAATTATTGTGGCAAACTTAGAAATGTGAATGTGTGATGTGAATGGACCTTGTGAAAAAGGTCGATGAATGTAAACAATATTATGAATATATATATATATATATATATTGCAGGACTCTTAAGAGGGGGATGTGCTAAAAAAGAGACCATGATGGCTGAAGAAAGGTGGTGGAAGGCACCTGGAATGGTGGCGTTAACTTCCACTGAAACCAATACCGTATTTGGACTTCACTGGCCCAGAGAACCAAGAGTGGCTCGTTGGCCCCAAATTAAAACACTCGCCAGGTTGGTAGGTAAATGGCTCCTCATGAGTAATGAGGGATGGGGGTGAACCGCCCATCTGTAGAGTCCTTAGACCTGACCACAATGAGGAAGATCGTTCCACATGCAACCTCGTCGAAAAGAGAAAAGGCAGGAAGAGTGTACGATCAAGGGGGGAAGACGCAAGGGAAGGAGAAAGAGGAAAGAACTCTGGAAAATAGAGGGAGTGATAGCGGAGAAGAAGGAGAGTAACCTTTGTTCTTGGTCACTAGTGAATAGAGACTCAGTCTTGCAACATCGTGGTCTCAGCTCGGGGGTGGCTAGTGGTAAATCCATTCGGAGTCGTTGAGCCTACAGTTGGGTGGAAATGAGCACCCCTCTCAGCAATTGCATCACCTAGTGTTTTTATGATAAGTGTTATATCTTGTATCTTGAAATGTATATGTTGACATGTATGTTCATAGTCTGTGAAATTATGAATGGTTTCAGTATAAGACTGTCTGCATGGTGTTTTGATCAGAAATGATGGCTGCATGTTTTTATTGGAAAGACCATCTATGGCTTATGTTTATATATATATATATATATATATATATATATATATATGATGAACTAATACAGATTTTCAATTCTTCTCTTGGGATATTTGTTCCAGTGTTTTTCCTACCTGATGCCTTTGATAGATTTCCTCATGAAGGCACCCTTTCGAGACCACTTCCTTACCTTCGAGAAGACCTTCCAGTCTGGTCTTCAAAACCTGGTGTAAATTACCTGAGGACCCAAAGGAGGATGTTATAGTTTAAGTCTTAAACTCTTGCACGATGGAGAATGGTCCTCATATATCCCAACATTTCGAAATTTTGGTACCCAGAGTACCCAAGGGCGAGTCCCCTTTCACTCGCAAGTCCCGAAACCCCAACTTGCGAAATCCCAAATTATTAGTGTGGGGTTAAATTAAGAGTTTTCAGAGTTTCGGCACCCGATGTATGTAGGTGCGAGTTTTCTTGTACTCGCGAGTCCTGAAACCCCTATTTATGAAATCCCAAAATGGCAGCATGTGGATAAGTATCGATTGACGGACAAGATCCCGTGTCAGAAGATCTGAGGTTAGTCGCGACCATTATATTGGAGGAAGAAACGAGGGCGTTAAATGCCTCAACCTCTTTCTTTTATCTTCGTGAGTAGCGAAGAAATCGAGACCGTCAATTTCAAGACCCATGGGGATACCTGGACCGTCCAGCTGTAGAATACACGTGGCGGCCGATAAGTGTTTTGGCATTTTGGCACCTGGGAGAGAAAAGGGTAAGAACCCTTGTCCTCACGACTCCTAAAATCCCGATATGTGAAATCCCGAAATAACAACGTGTGGCTAAATCCTGATATTTCGGTATTTTGATATTAAGAATAACCTAAGTGTGATTTTCCTTGTACTCGCTAGTCCTGAAACCCTGATTCACAAAAACCCAAAATGACAGCATGTGGAGGGGTTAGGACCTTTCAGTATTTCGACATTCAGAATAACCTAAGTGCGAGCTTCTTTGTACTCGCCAGTCCGGAAATCCCGATGGGTGTAATCCCAAAAGGACGATACGCGGACATGTTATGATATTTCGGCATTTCAGAAATCAGAATACTCAAGGGCGTATTCCCTCATACTCGCAAGTCCCGAAAACCCGACTTGTGAAATCCCGAAATGATCTAGCATGGATGAGTTGTGATGTTTCGACATTTCGGTACTTGGGACACCTAAGGGTAAATTTACTTATATTCGCCAGTCCTGAAATCCTGATTAGTGAAATCCTGAAATGTTCTAGCATGGATTTGAATCGGCATCCAGAATATCCAAGGGCGAAGTCCCTTGTACTCACAAGTCCCGAACTCCCGATCTGCGATATCTCGAAAGAAGGAGTGTGGAAAATTTATCATATTTCGGTATTTTGGCACCCGGTGCACCTAAGTGCGAGCCCCACGTGTTCACCAGTCTCGAAACCCCCGACTCGCGAAATCCCGATGGATGGATTCCTGAAATAGTGAAGCATGTTAGAGTTTGGTTTTTTGGAGTTTCGACTCCTGGGAAACCTAGGTGTGAGACCTCCTTTCGTCGCACATCCCGAAATCATGATGGAGTCAAACCCCGAAAGGTGGAAGGACATGTTTTAATTCGAGGCATTTCTAGTTATGACAAACTATTGGTTCCCTTCAGATTTCGGCACTTCAAGAGACAAGAGGGAAAATGAAATACATGTATCGCAATTTCCCGAATCGCAAAAGTTGACGAGCACCTCTCCGGTAAGACCTGTGGTCATAGCCGTCGATCATATGAGTATGGATAAGGAATGACAGGATCTGTATCAGGTCCCGTAGGGACTCGGGGAATTATTTTCATCGAAGAAAAGATGAAAAGGCCGAAAAAATTTGGATTCCATAGTGGGTGTGTTACACATTGTGGCTTAAGAAGTTTAGTCGAAAAGGGTGTCCCTTTTATGCTATACAGGTGCTTAGCTCTGTATAATGTAAGGATATGAAGGCTCAATATCACCCAATGTTATGGAATTTTAAGAATGTATTTCCAGAAGACGTGTCTACATTACCTCCAAGGAGAGATCTTGATTTTTCAATAGAGCTTGTACCCGGAGCAGTACCAGTTTCAAAAATACCCTATAGAATGAGTACACCAAAACTGGTGGAGATAAATATACAGTTGAAAGATATTTTGGATAAAGGTTACACCAAGCTAAGTGTTTCTCCATGGGGAGCACCAGCCCTGTTTGTAAATAAGGATGGTACCTTGAGATTGCGTATTGACTACAGGAAGTTGAACAAGATGACTATCAATAACAAGTATCATTTTCCTAGGATTGATGACCTATTTGATCAAATCAGAGGAGATGCAATGTTTTCAAAAATTAATTTAAGGTCTGGATATCACCAAGTTAGGATAAAGGAAGAGGACATCCACAATATGGAATTTAGAACAAGGTACGAGAATTATGAGTTTGTAGTGGTGCCATTTGGGCTTACAAATGCACCAACCAAATTCATGTGTTTGAAGTATAATTTGTTGTTATGATCCAAAATGCTCAAAATATAAAAAAATAACAGAATTACACACCATGTACAGAATGCCAATGTGGAGCACAACTCCAAGATAGATAATTTACACAATAAATCCTTAAAGAATAGGGAAACCCCCTCCAATTAACCAAAGACCATTCATACTTCACAATTCACATCTCAATAATGAATACATGATCTCTTATATATAACTATTCACACTTGCACAAGAGGCCCCTTTATCACTAGACTGACACTATTACATATGTATATACACATTACATGTACATTCAGGCCCATATGTACCCCCCCTTGGGGTCATATCATATACATTTAGTCATATATATGCCCCCCTTGGGTCATAACATATTACCCTCCTTCAAAAATATTTGTCCTTAAAGCTTTGCATTTAAAGGCTTCACATGTGATGAAACCAAGTAATATGATTTTTTTATGTTCCTTCTTTCTTCATTCCATTGTTTATGATATATCCATCCAAAATCAATTATTTTCGGTCTTAATCCTTGGTGTCTAGTTGTTGAATAATTTTCTTTCCTTTGATTCCATATATTTTTGTTGAAGCTTCTCCAATTTGTAGTTATTGTTGGTCTCTGATAATAACTTTTTGAAGAGTAGTTTGGTGATCCATTGTTCCATGAATATTGACAAGTATTCCATATTCTTCCTTCATAATTTCGATATTGTCCTTCTTGTCTTCCTTGAAATAATTCTTGGTAATGATGGTGTCGATACGGTTTCACTTTTGATGGTCTTACTTCACTTTGCACATGCATTTCATCTATCTTCTTTTTAGTGTCAATGGAATCCTCGATCATCTTTGCTTCATCTTTTATTACTCTAGCCTTCGAGATAGTAACATCATATTTGGAATGTACATCCTTTAGATGGAGCTCAACTTATTCAAGTATCTTCTGTTGACCTTTTTTAATCTTGTCTTCTTTCTCCTTTTGAAGCTTTAATGTGATCCCATCTAACAAATTATGACGTCCTTCTTCAATTCTTGATTTCATTTCTGATCCATATTTTATGAGCATAAAGAAATGAATATAGATTATTAAAATATTCTTTACTCAAAATAATAGAGATACAGTAAAATTGGTTTTCTATTCAATAAGGAAATAAGTTGAAACTGTAAAATGCAATAGAAAACAAGCTTGTTGGAATGGTGGTGGCTTATCTCTGAGAAGAGATGTGATGGTTGCACTCATTCACAAGAATATTGTTACAATGAGGCTCTGAAGGCCTTTTATAATAAACAAGAATGTCAAGAACCCTAGACATCCAAAAACCTAACCGTAGGAGATGAAGTGCCAAAAGTCATGTGGGCCCCGTTTGGGTAAGTTAGTACATCAACTTCCTGGGGTCGTAACTTTTGCATACGATCTATGTTTTAGGCACACGATAGCCAGTTGGAAAGGTATAACCGAGAAGAACAATTTTTTATTGGCCCAAGTTAGTGCCTTTACTAGCCAATTGGACCCCAAATCCCCCAAAAACATTGTTTAGGGCCTCAAAACGGCCCTGGAAGTTTGGAATCCGAAAAATTGCCAAGGTGGAAAACTATTTTTCAAGCCAATCGAATAGGTGGGTGGCCACCGATATCCACGTAGATCAATCCTCCCTCCTTAGGAAGTAATTTTCTCCATTACGTTGAGTTCCCCATCAGATGAGGAAATTTATGCTGACTTTGGCCCTGGGTGAGCCACTTGCCTTGGTGCAGAAGCTTCCCTACTTTGACGACTTGATAAAGAGGGATCCTTTGTTTTCAAGTGCCCTTGATCTGTGTGTCCACAATATGATCATTGGATGCTTGTTGCATGCAATCAAGGTTGAGCTCTGTTGGTTTCAACTTCTTTGCTATCTCTGAGGTGTCCAATAATGGTGGGAAATATGGTCGAAGGAGAGCCACATTGAATACTGGATGCAAACCAAGGAAGGGGGGAATGTTGATCTCAAAAGCATTGTCACCCACATCCTTGGTGATGGTGTACAACCCATAACGGAGTGGGCCAAGCTTCCGATGGGGACCTGTAAGGCATTTTTTCTACAAATGGAAGAAAACTCTGTCACCTACCTGAAACTTATGTGGCACCCGATGTTGATCATGGAACTACTTTTACTTGGCATTAGACTTATCTAGAATATCCTGAACCTATTGGTGGATGTGTTGGATCTGCTCAATGAACTGGGTGGCTTTGTCAGATTCTGGTGGAGCATGGGATGATTCGTCCGAGGTGGTCGCCAAGGTTAGTGCAACATCCATGGGGCCCAATGGTTGGAATCCCAACCCCACCTGAAAGGGATTGTGACCAGTTGATCTATGCAAGGCTTAGTTGTAGCTATGTTGTACATAGGGAAGACTCTCATCCCATATGTGAGGGTGTTTTTAATTGTACATGCGCAGAATATGTATGACCATCCGGTTAATGACCTCAGTTTGGCCGTCTGTCTGGGGATGGAAGGTAGTGGATTTGGTGAGCTTGGTATCAGGCAGTGACTAGAGGCTCAACCAGAGGCTTGACCAGAATAAGATGAGGAACTAACTGGAATGGTATCATATAATTCTTTGTGGGATCCCAAAATGTACCCATACTCATTCAAAGAAGAGCTTGGCAGTGACTTCTGCTATGATGTTCTTCTTGCAGGCGGATAGAATCGCCATCTTGGAAAAGCGATCAACAACCACAAAAACATAGTCATTTCCCCTCTTGGTGGATGGGAGGCCCGACATGTAGTCCATTGAGATGGATTCCCACATCCTGTTAGGAGTAGGAAGAGGGGTGTACAGACCATGTTTCTTAGTGGTCGGTTTGGCAGTAGTGTAGGCGGTGAAGGACCTGATATACTTGCCGACATCCTATTGAATTTTCGTCCAGTAGAAATTTTTCTGCAACACTACCACTGTATTTTCAATGCCAAAGTGTCCTGCCACCTGACTGTAGTGAGCTTCCCAAATCATCTTCGCACGCTCGCTTGATGGGATGTAGAGATGGCCCGGACGACACAAAATCTCTTCCTGGAGATGGAAATTAGCGACCATTGAGTTGGCGCCCAACATTTGGTAGGTGGTGGAGAATTCAGGGTCTACCTCATAGAGGTGGGGCCATCTAGAGGTCTCGTGGCCACAATATTCTAGCACCATGGTGAGTGCCGCAACTGGAGGTCGGCTGAGGCAGTCAGCAACTCGGTTGGTACTTCCTATTTTATACTTGATGTTGAGGTGGAACTATTGTAAGTATGTTGACCACTTTTGAAGGTGGTCATTATGCAATTCTCCTTGGGTCTGCATGAACTATAATGGCTTGTGATCAGTGTGGATGAATGTCTCCTTCCCAAGAATGTAATGTCTCCACTGGAGAAAGGCTTGCACAATGGAGTACATTTCTTTGTCGTAAGTAGGGTACTTACGGACAACATATGATAGTGTCTCACTATGATATGCCACGGGGTGGCTATGTTGAGTGAGAACGACGTCCACAACATAATCTGAAATGTTGCAGGTCTGGTAATGAAAGTATCGAGGATTAGAACAAACATTTCTTCAAGTCATCGAAGGCTTGTTGTTGGGATAGGACCCACACAAATTTTTCCTTACCACCACCCTGTTGAGGAAAATATATGAAATGATCTTACTCAAGCATTTTCATTTTTTTCTTGGCTAAAGAAAAATAGACGGGAATATCACCCTAGGTTTATATCCATCAAAAATAAAATCCTAACTCACAAGTATCAATTACAAGTGCTTAGACTAGTCTTCTTCACAAATAAAATCTTGCTGGAAAATTCATTTTAATATGATTTTTTGAATATGATAATTGTTGAAAACAAATGTAAAATACAGAAGTAAGACACCAAGATGATAATCAAGACATATGAGACATAAATCGATCTTTTATTTCATTCCAATTCACCAAAGAGTCATTTTCTTTACAAAATCTCATACAGAAATTTCGGACCATGGTCAAACTTAGGCATCCCCGATGGAACATACAAAAGGACCTCTAACCGAAAATCAAAACTGGACTCTAAAAGTTGGATTAGGTTTCCATATATTGTTGCCCACTCAACTCTGCACAATAGCCTTTGCCAGTCATGAAAAATAATTCACAAAAAGACAAGTCTACACAGAATATCAAAGATAGATCAACACCTCTGAAAAACAAGTGTCTAAATGATGTAATTCAGCCCTAAATGTTGTTGTCTATAATAAGACCCTACTATCATAAAAGATAATTAGGCTTGTGATAAATTAAAGAATGAATGAAAACTAAACTATCTCAACATAACTCAAAGAGAAAACCTTAGTATGATTCTCCTTCTATCCCCTTTGTTCCTCCCTTTCCTTTTGCCTTTAAGAAAATCAGAATTGGTTGAAGTAGTTGAACCACCTCATTAGTTAAGTTAACTAAAGACTCAACCAACTTTTTAGTTAGGGGGAAAAGTAATAATCACAATAAGGGTTATAAATAAATAATAACTAGTAGGTGGGACCCCTTGTGACTCCATTTAGATCATAACAATCATAACATTACTAGTTAGTTAAGAAAAACACCCTCCTTGTGACTCCCATCATCATATTAACATTTGACAATTTAGCTCATGATATTTGAAATTATTTTCAAAAAATATATTACTCATAAATCCAAAATAAAACATGTTGTCCAAAGCTTCTGAAGTCGAGTGTCATCAACAATAGATAAAATAAAAACTCAAAATCCATATTTCCCACTCTGAGATGCAATCTTTCCTTGATTGTTGTTGTCACCCTTCGATTTTCCTGAATTTTCCTTTGGCTGCATTGAGCCTTTAGGCCTAATGTCGTTGATCACATGGGAACAATCATCCCTCAAATTCATCTAGGAAGACACGGATTTGTCAAAGCCATTGGAGGGCGAGGAAGGGGCACCAGTGGATTTTCCTTTGTCAAGGGCATGATGGGCCTCGGTTTTCAATATCTTGATAGCATAGGAGAACTGCACTGGTGAGTGGGGGAGGGTAGCTTGTACAATCTGATTGTTAATGGGTGGAGGATCAGGCAAGGACAAATTGGGCCATCCACGATGTTGAGAGACTGTCAGGTGGACAATCTCTTGCCATCCATCATTTTCGGGAACCTGGGCTTGCAATGAGACATGAGGGGGCACGGGAATACCAGGGGCTTGTGGAGCTTGGAAAAGAGGCCTTTTAGTCCTAGATTGGACCATTCCTTGCCCAATCCAATTGAAAAAGCTGGCCTGAAATAACTGGCCTAACTCTTGTGAGTCAGCATCAAAGTGTATGGAGAACCTTGGCCTTCTTGGGCCTTTGTTCCAATTACCTCTCCCTTAGTTGCCTCTTCCATGGCTACCTCGGCTGAAAAAAACTCATCCATGCATGCATGATTTATTAGCAAATAGTCTTTTTAACAAGCATACATGATAACTCTTTAAAAATATGAAATATATTTTGGCTCAACAACATATCAAGCTCATGCAATCCAATCCAAATAAATTGTTGAATTGTTGTCAATGAGCAAGGGGTGAACAAATGGTTCTGGGATGTGTGAGAGGATTGTATTTAGAGAAAAATGATAAAATGAGGGGGAAAAGAAACATGGTTACTGCTCAAAGACCACAATAATCAACTATTATGCAAACCAAAGAAAACATCATTGTAATCCAACCAAGAAAATGTGACTCTAAACTGCTTCAATACATACTTCCTCTTGACTGTAATTAAATTTTAGAACAGGGAGTGAAAAATGAATGTGGGAAGGAGAGGGGGTTGTAATTAGCGGAAAGTAAAATAATGGTAGGGAAAGAGAGCGATTATTGTTCATAAAATTAATTAAGTGATCCATAAACCATTCTGTAAAATGAAACACACCAACCAAATGAACACTGAGACCCAAAACAATCACTGCACATATTTCACGCAATCTTGTGCATTAACTTGCTCCCTGATTGTAATCAAATATCAAACACGGTGTCACCAAACAAGACATTATGCATTCCACAACAACCTGTAGAGGAGCTCTACTTTTCTCATTATCCATTTAACATTTTAAGAAATTTCCAAATGAATACACAGTCAATTACTTTCACTTTGTTCAGTGCCAACCCATCAACCACTGCCAATTATCTCAATCATCAAATACAGGCATAAAAATCGTGCTCGATTCTGTCTTTTAAGTCATTTAATAATTAAATTGCAATGAGGTTATACTGTCACAACACCTGTGTTTATCACTGTTGAAATGAAAGATATTCATTAAACATACATAGTGGACAGTCAACACAATGTTCCTTATTTAACTTGCAAAGATCCTGACTATCATTTAAACACACAAATAACAAATCACCACTTCAACTCACGCTATGTTGTGAAATACACAACAATTCGAAAAAATGCAATTGTATTTCTATGACTGTACATGTCCAATTCCTTTGAATCTAAACATTCGAAATGATGGGCTATCCAACACAACAAGGCAGCAACAACGTACCCAATCTCATAACACAAGTCGATCAAAGTGCAACAAATCGATGTTTAAAAACTCTGTGACTCTCTCTAGGGCGCAACCAAAAATATCCATATCATCCACTATGGATAGCAATGCCATAATTACCACGATGCAACATTCCCATTTGAAAATTTTAAAACACATAGTCACAGTATCATTATCTCAACCTATCATGCCGAGTTATCAATCCAATACAAGGAGGCAGCAACATTATTGCTCAAATTAATCAAACTGCAACAAAACCATATTGTGTGAAAACGTGTGCCCATCCTTGATGATGCAATCAAATAACCATAACATATACAGTGGATGGAAATGCCATAGTCATCCTGGTTTTAATAACCATTTGGCCATTCAAAACACATAGTCACAGTAATCATTGACTCATGGTGTAGGAACGCCACACATACCAATGCATCACACGTTAAACATCATTAAGCACTTGTAAACTAATGTTGAGTTAACATTCCAATAACTTCAATGCAAAAGATAATGATTGTGTATCAACCCCAATCTTCAATCAACCAATTTCAATGTTGATCTTATTAATTAGACATTTATAAAAACCAAATGTAGTGACTAAGTGCTAATAAGCAAAACACCGCAAGGATAATCAACAGAGATGAGTCGATAATAGAAGATTATCAACAATGCATCACCAACTCATAACCATCGACCGTCTATCCAACATGGAATAATGGGTTCCTTTATCAACACTAAGCTTTGAGAAATCAAGGTTTGGCCCTGTAGACCAACACAGGGAAACATGGAGTCGACTCTGACATTAGGTGAGAACCTCTAAGACTAATGGTGCACACACATGCTATACCACAAATGTCTTCGCAGATAGGGTGACAATCCCCGTGATAGAGGAGGCTATGAACAGAGGAGAAAGGTTCCATTTGGCCTTGCAATGATACTTAGCACACATAGGGTATAACCCTAGTGGCTCTCCCAGTCAACCAACTAACAACGCTAAGGTGAAACGAAGCCGAGAAGAAGCAATATGACCCATTGCATGACTATTGGAAGCATGAAGTAACTCCAATACCCAAGTGAATAATGTGCAGTGACACAGGGTCTTTCAAACTCAATAAAAACCCCATAAAATCCATGATTGGGTAAGGTGATAGATATAATGCGTGAAGGCAGTCATCCAATCTAGACCAAATGAAACCCTCCACTAAACTAACAAATATGACAAAGAGACTTTATGGCTGCTAAAACTCAAAATGACCCAATACACTATAACTTCAGACATTATCACAGAGAAAGCCACCAACGATTCATTCCAGAAAAAAACAAAAACACAATTTTACACAGCTTCCATACTTAAGGAAAAACACAAACCCATACATCCGAGCCAATATCTATTTCATAACCAGAGCAGACTCATGAATGGAAAAAAAAAAGACATACCTGTAATCAAAGCACCTTAAAACATGAGTTGGACAAGCGGTTCTCCCTCTGCTTGAAAGTCAGAGCATAACCACAACAACATAGTTGAACAATAGCTCGATTAGGGTGGCGACCAATGGAAGGAGTAAGGGTGGCGTGAAGTAAATGCATTTCGCCTCCATTCCCAGTCCATTAATTCCTTAGTACATGCCAACAAGATTCTCATTAACTCAATTAATTAAACCATGTATCGAAACCATCACCCACTAAAACCAGTAGCGCGACCCATATCAAATTTATTCCATAACACAAATCACCACTTCATATAACTCAATCAAATCGCATAACCATTAACTTGCTAGCTAGGATTAACCATAATCATTTTAATCTTCATGTATGTAGTGTAGTGTATTTGCATAGTTAGATTCCTTTCCTTTTGCATTTGTTAAATTTCTTTTGCCTTTTTCCAACTGCTCTTTATGTATTATTACTAACATGTATGTTGTGCATGTGTCCCAAGAATAGATAGCAATGGTATCAATAAATAACGTAGGTCGTTGTAACATAAAATTAGAGATTAGAACATAACATGCCTTATTCATTATTTACTTGTCATACATAGAACCAACACATAATAATCCCAATCCATCGCCAATAAAAATAAGATCTCATCAACCATGTAAGAAGTGTCGAACAGTAGCACAACATCAAATAAGAACCATATATGATCTCCAATCTACAAGGGGGTCCCACCTACTAGTATTATTTAGCTTTATAATAATAGGCTTTAGCAACTCTTTGTGGGAAAAAATTCGTTGTGATTTTAATTGTCAACACACCCCTGTTTACTTGGTTGAGGGCCCATGCGATATGAGAGAATCCCAACATGAGCCTTTGATAGAAATTGGCGAGGCCCAAGAAGCTCCGAAGTTCAGTGAGTGTGGTTGGGGCTGGACAGTCACGAATGACCTAGATATTGGTTGGATCTACATGCAAACCATGTTGATCAACTATGTAGCCTAAGTAATGGACCATGTCCATGCCGAAGGAACATTTTTCCAAGTTTTCATATAGTTTGTGTTGTCGCAGGGTGTGCAGAACCTGTTGAATATGTTGCAAGTGTTTCTCCCAAGTCTTACTATAGATGAGGATGTCATCCAGATACACCACTACAAACATATTGGTGAAATTTCATAGGATATCGTTCATCATCCTTTGAAAGTTGTTGGAGCATTTGTCAAACCAAAGGGCATGACCAGCCATTCAAAAAGACCTTCTTTTGACTTGAAGGCAGTCTTCCATACATCTATCTGTTCTATTGGGACCTGGTGGTAGCCAAACTTTAGATCAATCTTACTAAAGTATTTGGCCCTCGTGAGTTGATCAAGGATTTCATCGATTCAGGGAATCAGGGACCAGTTTCGGACTGTGATTTTATTCAGGGCCCGGTAATCAATGCAAAGTTTCCAGGTCTCGTCTTTCTTCTGCACCAGCATAATTGGTCTCCCACAAGGCGATGCGCTAGGACAGATGTGTCCCTTGTGGAGCAGTTCTTGGATCTGCCTCTGGATCTCCTCGTTTTCTAACAGAGAGTGGTGATAGACTGGCCCATTGGATAGCGGTGCACCTGGGGTCAAATCAATGGGATGCTTGACCTGGAAGTGTAGAGGTACCCCGGTAGGAGAGGTAAAGATATATGAGTATTCTTCCACGACCTTATCCACTTGATTATGTTGTGTGGAGAGATCGGTCGCGGATGCCTTGGATGTGGTTGCGATATTTCGCTCACTCTGAGAGTGAATCACGTAGAAGATGAATTTCTCGGTCTGAGAGATTACCTTCCTACATTTCTTGAAAGAGATCCAGGAAATAGCACTAGGAGGGACTGCCTCGGGTATCCTGTACAATTTCCTGTTCAAAGTAATAATAAAACTACGAGATCTACACTCATATACCGCATGAAATTTCCATAAATAAGGTTGGCCCAAAACAAAATTACAAACTTCGAGAGTATAAAAATCACACAATACCTCATCTTTGAAGGGATTTATGGCATATGATAGTCGACACTGTTGGCTGATGTCGAGATCGATTCCTTGGCGGAGCCATCCAATGGTGTAGGGTTGTGGGTGTGGCGTTTTCAGCAAGGCCAACCGCTTGACGACCTCTGCTGAGATGAGGTTCTTCTGGCTACTTCTATCAATGATGAAGTACAGCGGGGTGGCTTTTAACCACATCTGTGAATGGAAGAGGCGCTCTCCTTATTCTAGATTGTCTCATTCACCAAGCTAGATCTTGGTGGTAGCAACGGTGGAACTAGGTTCCACGTCAATGATTTGTCTTCCCCTTTCTCGTTCTAACTCAGATTTAGAACCCACATATGATTCATAGGCTTTCACTTTGGTCACCAACAATTTCTTTGAGCAGCAGTCAGTAGTGTTATGCCAAGGGCTCTTATGGAAGTCGCACCACTTCCCGGTATCTTTCTTTGTCTCTCTGATGTCCTTCTTTGCTTGCAGCTTGGACTGGTTGTCCTAATACTATCCATTTTTTCTCTATCCTTTATTCTATGGGTTGGGGCCGCCCTTTCCTAGATTTTGATGTGAGGGTTCCCATTCCCAAATGGTTGTGTCTTTTGTTTGAGCTTTTGCTTGATTTTGACGACATTCAGTAAGCTGCACCCAAGGATGAGATGTCCAGAAATCTCATTTCAATCTAGATGTATCTATGCATATAACTGCAATAATTTAGCACTAGATGTCACTCTGAATATTTGATACCCATCTTGGTGCGTAAGGTATGGAATATATTTGTGAACTATGGAACTACTTGGTCTCTTTCTTGCTGCAGTGTGCTCCATTTGGTATAACAGTTGTCATAACTTCCAACAGGGTAGTATTTTTCCTTAATAACGTCCCTGAAGGATTCCCAGGTGGTCATGAATGTAAATAATGAGGGTTCCTCTATTTCCTTTTTCTCACAGAAAGTTTCCCACCAATCTTTGACATGGGGAACGGCTTTGAGGAGCGCAAAAGTAATCTTTTCTCTATTCAAAAAGTTATGGACAAAAAAATACCCTTCTAGTAGATTCAACCACTTGTCTACAACATATGCATCTATCTAACCTTCAAATATAGCAATATCGAAGTTGATTTGTACCTTGAAGGGGGTGGTGCCTCCGCTTGAGGAAGATGGTCGAATGTTGGTAGCCGCTGAAAGATTTGTGTGAAACTATCCATCATCACATTCCTATGTTGCATGAGGGCTTCCTCAAGAAACATTTTGAAAGGATCTCCTATCCCAACATCTTTCTTTTCTCCTACCATGAGAGGTTGCTTGGGCGTGCAAGAGATTTTTTCCTCAAGAGAAACAAGCTCGAGACCCAATTCTTTGTACTCTGACCTCGTTGGGGACATGCATTAAGACGACAAGGAGAAGACAACTCTGATACCAATGATCCATATTTTATGAGCATAATGAAATGAATACATATTATTAAAATATTCTTAACACAAAATAACAGAGATACAGTAAAACTGGTTTTCTATTCAATAAGGAAATAAGTTGAAACTGTAAAATGCAGCGGAAAACAAGCTTGTTGGAATGGTAGCAGCTTATCTCTGAGAAGAGATGTGACGACTACACTCATTCACAAGAATATAGTTAAAATGAGGCTCTGAAGTCCTTTTACAATAAACAAGAATGTCAAAAACCCTAGACATCCAAAAACCTAACCCTAGGAGATGAAGCACCAAAAGTCATGTGGGCCCCGTTTGGGTAAGTTAGTACATCAACTTCCCGTGGTCGTAACTTTTGCATACAATATTTGTTTTAGGCACATGATAGCCCATCGAAAAGGTATAATCAAGAAGAACAATTTTTGACTGGCCTAGGTCAGTGCCTCCAACAGTCACCTGGGCCCCAAATCCCCAAAAATCATTGTTTAGAGCCTCAAAACGGCCCCAAAAGTTTGGAACCTGAAAAACTATCGAAAAACTGCCAAGTTGGAAAACCATTTTTTGAGCCAGTGGAATAGGTTGTTGGTCACCAATATCCACCTGGAACAATTTTTGACTTTACCTTATCCATATTTAAGGATTCGTCAACCTTCTTGCAAATTTCCTCTTGCAGTCTTTTGGTAGATTCTTCATCCAAGATTCTCCTTTCTTCTTTATTTTGAAAATTCTTCTTTTCTTCTTTCAATATCTGAACTTCATCCAATATTTTTTTATTATGGATTTTTAATATACATATCTCTTCATATTTATTTTCCAAATCTTCTCTTGATTCATCTTTTTCCCACTTGTCTTTGCTAGTCTTTTCTTGCTTTAGGTTCTTAACCTCCTTAATGAGTGATTCATTAAGGGATATAATCTTAGATAGTTCCTCACCCTTCTTCTTTATCTCTTCCTTTGCTTCTTTAAATTCATCTTGAATTCTATAAATTTCCTCCATTTTTGTATCCTAATCCATTTATCTGAGAAGAGTTTTTCAAATTCTTCCCATGTGCAGTGCCATCTAGTATTTTGATCAAAAATCATCCACCACTTCCAAGCTTCATTAATAAAATAATATCTTTCTTTCCTAGGAGTCATATTATATTATTTTACCAACCTCAAACATTCCATAGGATTGATTTCATCTTTATCTTCATCTCCTATAAATTTAAGTATTTCCATTGATTCTTAATTGAGGTCTAATCCCAACCCTCAAATCACAACCTCAATATGTTAAGGATAAAGATCTCAAATAGTTGTAATAATTGTTCCAATATTCTCTTCTATTTGTTATCTTTCCAATGGATTTTTAATCATCTCAATCGGACATTCCAATCAAACATTATGATAGTTTTAAGTGAACGTACCTTTGAAGCACTGATTTGCAGTTTGCCCTCCTGGCCAACCTTAATTATGATGTATCTCTGCAATTTTGGCCCTTATTAGTCTAAAATTGTGGCCTGTAGTACTCTAAAATTTCTTCTCTGCAATGCCACAGGTATGACCAAAATTTTATGTGCCAAGTGGAAGTTATGGTAACTTTCCCACACCTTACTAATTTGTTGCCTTTCCAAGAGAGAGCACTTTTACAACATGCCCTGTGAAAAATAATTGATATGAATTCTAAAAATTGTACTTGAAATACTATGTCCTGTCCAATGTTCAATTCAACTGGTCCCACTCAATTTGGATTCTCTATGAAGAGGTTAGGACTGTTTTACCTGTAACACCTGTTTGAAACTAGTCAATAGGACTAGTCAGCTACCCTATCTTGCGAAGGGTGTATCTACAAAATTAGGATGACCCGGAAGCTAAAAATTTTATCATAGATACCTTGATAATTTTTGTGAGTATCCTCCATATTTGAGGGTCTGAAATATTACATAAACAATTTTATAGCAAAAATTACGTGATGACTAAATTCAGGATGATTCCCGAGCCCTATCTTACACAGCCTATATCTCCGAAAGTAAAAGGCCTATGAAGATGAAATTGTAACCCCATGTACCTTGATCAATCTAATAAATATCCTCCTAGGGGTTCCTTCTGAAACTTTGTATAAATAATGTTATAGTGAAAATTCCAAGGTGTATCAGATGTAGCAACGAAACCCCAAGACCTTGAGCTCTGATACCAAATGTTATGATCCAAAATGATTAAAATATCAAAAAATAACAGAAGTACACACCATGTACAGAATGTAAATGTGAAGAAAAACTCTAAGATAGATAAGTTACACAATAACTCCTTAAAGAATAGGGGAACCCCCTCCAATTAACCAAAAATTTATAGGGATGATTTTAGGGGCTAAATTTCGCTCATGGGCTAATTTTCCATGGGTTTTCCAAAAACAAGATTCGCTATTTTAAAAATGATTCACCCAAATTCTATAGGATAAAATTATTTTACCTTAAAAATCGCCAAAATTTTATAAAAACTATATAAAACCCTTAGAAATTTGATTATTTTTACAAAAATATTGCCAATCATTTATAGCTGACATATGAAGGATTAGTAAGATTCGCCAAGGTTTCTACATTTTAAAATAAATTTCCATCCTTAAAATCATCCCTGCCAAAAGGCATTCATACTTCACAATTCACATCTCATTAATGAATATATGATCTCTTATATATAGCTATTCAAACTTGCACATTAGGCCCCTTTATCACTATATCGACCCTATTGCATATGTATGTACACATTACATGTACATTTAGGCCCATATCTTCTCCCCCTTGGGGTCATATCATATACATTTAGCCATATATATGCCCCCCTTGGGTCATAACATTTGCTCAACAAATACTTAGACAAGTTTGTCTTAGTATTTGTAGATGACATCTTGGTGTATTCCAAGACTAAAGAAAAGAATGAAGAACATCTCAGGATGTTGTTACAAGTACTAAGAGAACACCAATTGTATGCTAATTTCAACAAGTGTGATTTATTTCAAAAGGAAATGTAGTATTTAGGATGTATAATCTCAGTAGAAGGAGTGGTAGTAGATCCTAAAAAGATCAAGGAAATCATGGATTGGCCTGCCCCTAGGAATGCAACAAAAGTAATATCCTTCATGTTATTAGATGGATATTACCAAATCTTCACAAAGGGATTCTCCAAGATCGATAATCCCATTACTTCTTTGTAGAAGAAGGGAGAGAAGTTTGTATGGTCACTAGAGTGTGAAGATAGATTCCAACAACTAAAGCATATTTCGACTAATTCCCTTGTTCTGAATATTGTAGACCCTAAACAATATTTCTTTGTTTACATTGATTCTTGCAAGGAAGGAATAGGAGGATTCCTCATGCAAGACGAACAAGTGAATTGTTATGAATAATGAAAAATTGAATGAGCATGAGCATAAGTATGTCACTCATGATCTAGAGTTGACAACAATTGTGCACATATTGAATATATGGAGACATTACTTGCTCGAGAGAAGGTTTCTCCCAATGATAGACCATTGTGGTCTGAAGTACCTATTTGACCAACCAAGGTTGAATGCTATATAGTCTAGGTGGATGGCACTGATCATCGAGTTTGATTTGGAAATAAAACACATTAAAGGGAAGGAAAACGAAGTGGCATATGAACTTAGCCAGAGTGTATAGGTTGTACACTTGGACACAACAAGTATGGGAGAGTCTGACATTAAGCATAGGAATAAAACCATCTTGCAAGAAGATGATTTCTTCAACCAAGTAAAATAAGGGATATAACAAGAACTCAGGGGGAATAAATATGAAGGATATCATCTTGAGGATGATAATATGTTGTTATATAACAACTGATTGTATGTTCCTAATTCAACATATTTGAGGCATTTGATTATGGATGAATTACGTAGAAGACCCTATGTAGGTCACCCTTGCTATCAAAATATGGTAAAATAAATAAGGAAGTTGTATTATTGGACTGTAATGAAGAAGGAAATGTATGAGTACATTTATAAATGTCTAAAATTCCAACAAGTAATATTTGAGCACAAACATCATGCAGGTCTGTTGCAATCGCTACCTATTCTAGAGTGGAAATGGGAAACGATTTCCATGGAGTTCATTACTGGTTTGTTGAACAATATCAAGCAACATGATGTGATAATGGTTGTAGTAGATAAGTTCAGCAAGGAATCTCACTTTACCCCTATAAAATATACTTTAAAAACCATAGACATTGCTAATATTTTTATAAGAGAAATTTTCAGACTACATGGTTTTCCCAAGACCATAATCTAGGATAGAGATTCCAGGTTCACCTCAAGTTTTTGGAAAATCTTGCATAAAGGATAGGAATGAAATTGGATTTTATCACAACCTATCATCCTCAAATAGATGGTTAGACTAAAAGAGTGAATAGAGTGTTGGAAGTCATGTTGAGGATGCATGTTATGCATTAACCCAAGCAGTGGGAAGAATATCTACCCTTGGTAGAGTTTTCCTACAATAACAACTATCACGAATCATTGAAGATGATCTGATTTGATGTTATGTATTGCAGGAAGTGTAGAGTTCCAATATGTTGGGACAACCCAGTGGATAGTATCACACTTGGACCATAATTGTTGAAAAAGATGGAACAAAAAATGGTTAAAATAAGGAAAAATATTAAAGTATCCCAAGATAGAAAAAAATTGTTATGCAGATAGCAAGAGAAATCACAAAGAGTTCAAAGTGGGAGATAATGTGTATCTTTGAGTGAGACCCAAGAGAAGTTCCTTGAGAATGGGGATTTGTGCTAAATTGGCACCCTGCTATTGTGGACCATTTGAAGTCCTGGATAGAATAGAACCAGTAGCATACAAACTTTCTTTACCACCTACTGTTAGAGCTCATAATGTATTCCATGTTTCTTTATTAAAGAAATATGTCCATGGTCCTGATCATGTTATTGATTTTATTGTGATACAGGTGGAACCAGAGGGAGAGTTTTTTTGGGCCATGGAATTGTCATCCTTTTACATCATATTTTCCTTACTTTCAATCCCTTCTTGTTTACCCATAACCTTGTATTAATGCTTATTAATCATTTTTAATGATGATATGTGAAATTTAGAAACAAGGTATTTCCCAGTACATTTCTTTAGTATTTCATATGAATTATGGTTAAATATTAGAGAGGCAACATATTATGCACTTATGTTTGAAAATGTGGTTTAGTTTGTTGTTGCATAATCAATTGCCATGTGTTGTTACTCATGTTGTTACTCCAAGCCATGTGTTGCAATGCTTATAAATAAATATCCATCCAATGGGTACTTTATATTTTTCATATGAGGCATCATTAACTTAATATAAGTGTATCCTCAAAATATCTCAAAAACCCAGATCGTACATTTGATAAATTGACATTTTACTATTTGTTGTTACTTGTGATGTCACAACTGTTGTTACTCCGCGGCACAATTTCGTAATCCATGAAAATCCATGTTAAACTATCAATATCTACCATGGATTTGGATCAGAAACAATCATCTTAGATGAGAAGATATTCTTGGAACCATTGCTGGGATTGATTTGATTTGGATTATTAGCAAAGATCTTGTAATTATTTACTAGTTGGTTTTTAGTTTTTACTTATTAGTAAATTGTTGTAACCACAAGAGAAACTTGTGGATCTTCATTTATTGTTTGTTATTTTAGTTTTATACAAACTCATGTATAAAAGAGAGTTCCTTCTTCATTCTTGGGAGAGGAATCTTGGAGCAACACTCCAAACTATGATGGAATAAATCATATTTCTTTGAGATCTTGTGTTCATGTAGATAATAGCTTTGAGATTTCATACTATGCTTAATTGCTACATTTTGAGTGATGTCATTTCCTTTGACCATAGTGTGAGTCTCAGTTAAATTTTTTATGTTGTATATTAGTGGCAATACTTTGTTTTATCTCGATTTACTTAATTTCTTGTAAGTGTGTTTCAATTTCCACAGAGTGTTAACTTTTTCACAATTGTGTTTCAATTCTTACAAGTGTGTGTTCCTAGAATTAGAATGTTGGGTTTGCTTTAGGAGATAGTTAAATCATACTATTGATACCTGCAGCTGGTGTGTTTTATTTTCCAACATGTTTGTTTCCCTTTTAGAACATGTGAATTTTATTTTCCTGCCAAGTGGATTTCATTTCTTTTATGCAAGTTAATATTTACTTTCTCTTCCAATTAAATAGATGGACCTACTTTCACGTTATGTCATGGGGTGTGTAAACCAAAGTAGATAGATCGATTAATCAATGCTTATATGTGTGGTATGATTTACTTTCTAGAACTATGTCATTTCCCACAAATATTTGAGTGGTGTGCTTAAATTTTTGATATCTTGTTGAGGGGCTTGATTTACTTTACTGCAACGCATATTAGATAACTGACGGCAACCGCACTCTCCACAGTGGGTCGCTCCACCAGGACCTTCTCACTCCACGGCCCGAAGAGTCGATACTCTTCCAACTCCTACCCGGGAGTTCTATCACCCACAGTCTTCTCGGGAATCTTTCCTTTCGGAACTCGGGAAGTCGGGTCTCGCGGACTCGCGAACCTTGTGCGCACCTCCCGTGCAACAAGGAACCTCCGAATCCCGATCCGCGATGTCAACGGTCAACGCTCTTGATCTCGAGGATTTTCCTATCGGGAAATCGGCGGGTGTGAGGCAGGGTGATACTTACCTTTCGAATCCCCGAACACCGAGGTGCCGATACGCCTCCACGCATCTCCCCACTGACGTCCGGGTCCCACACTGCCACGTCACGTCGGGACTTCGCGACTCGCGGATCCATGACTCCAGAACTCCTGCTTTTGGAAACCCCGAATGCCGAAAGTCCGATACTACGGATCCGTGCCACCTGTCCACGCTAGGATCAACGGTCTCGATCAAATTGGGAAATCGCCCTTCGCGATTCAAATGTGCATGGGATCCTTGCCTGCAACCCCCGATTTGCCGATATGCGATGGAAATGGTTTCTCCGTGCACCTGCGGCTTAAACCCCTCGCAGCTCCTTCCGGGTCTGACGATTCGCGGAGTCTCGTGAAACTGCCCGACTATTTCAAGTCGCCGATTCTCTTCCTCTACGAAGAATCCTCTGCTCCGCCACCTTTTCCTGTGCGGCCTCTGCTGAATCAGATTTTCAATGAACCAAAGGGCTATCCCTTCTGAGCTCCGTCCTCTGAATACCTTCAACAGTCCTTCATGCACTCTGCTCGCCCTTCAACCTTCAACCACTCTCCAAGTGTTGAAGTTCTCCTGGCTCTGTGCGCTTCACACTTCCGACAGGGTCTCAACCCTCCCCTTCTCAGCTTGCGACTGAGACTTGACCTCAACCTGCACTCACCTGCACGGCTAGAATACTCAATCCGACTCTGGGAAAAGAGAAACCAAGAGTTCAACTACTTAGCCGCCTCGACGCACTCTATGCGGAGGTATTCGACTGCACTCGATGCAGGAATCTCACGGCTCAAGCAGAGAAACAATTGAAACTCATTC
>ML777259.1:1161092-1182958 GCA_009831015.1 Picea engelmannii | reverse complement strand
ACATTACAACATATGAAATGAAACAATAATCATATTACATGATACCAAAGTGAAAATATGATAATAAAATAACAAATAAGTTACAGCTAATATGTCATTCCAATGATGTAAAACATTCAACAATTATAATAAATGTTAGTAAAGATCATAAAACAATTATATGCCTAGCCTTTCCTTGCCTTTCCTTGACATTACATGCCTTGCTTTAGCAAGCCATGCCTTTCCTTGCCTTGACATTACATGCCTTACCTTGACATGGCATTCCTTGCCTTGACATGCCTTGCTTTTCCTTGACATGCCTTGCCTTGACAAGCCATGCCTTTCCTTGACAAGTCATTTCTTGCCTTGACATGTATTTCCTTGCCTTGACATGCCATGTCATGCCTTGATTTTTCATGCCTTGCCTTGACATGCCATGCCTTTCCTTGACATTCCTTTCCTTTCCTTGCCTTTCTTTGCCATGCCTTTCCCTGGCATGCCTTGCCTTGAATTAACATGCCTTTCCTTGACAAACCTTGCCTTGCATTGACATGCCTTTCCTTTACATGCCATGCCTTGCATTGACATGTCTTTCCTTGACATTCCATGCCTTTCATTGGCATGCCTTTCCTCGACATGTCATGCCTTGCCTTGCCTTGACAAGACATGCCTAGCATGGCCATGCCTTGCCTTGACATGTCTTGCCTTGCCTCTCCAGGCCTTTCCTTGCCTTGAAAATCTATGTCTCTCCTTGACATGTATTTCCTTTCCATGTCATGCTTTTCCATGTGTTTTCATGCCTTACCATGACATTCCTTGCAATGCCTTTCCTTTCCATGCATTCCCTTTCCTTGCCTTTCCATGCCTTTCATTGACATGCCATGGCTTGCCTTGACATTCCTTGTCTTTCCTTGCCTTTCCATGACTTGCCCTGATATGTCTTGCCTTCCATTGAAATGCCTTGCCTTGACAGACCTTGCATTGCATTGGCATGCCTTGCCTTGGCATGCCTTGCATTGACAGACCTTGCCTTGCCTTGCCTTGACAGACCTTGCCTTTCCTTGCATTGACAGACCTTGCCTTACTCATTGAATCTCATATCAATATGGTTATGATGACTTGGAAGTGGATATCATATTAAATGGTATATCTAGGGGTGGCCCATATTATCACATTGGTTCTTTGACCCTTGGTGATGATTTTTTACTAGGCACCTTTCTTGATCATTTGCAAAGTCTACAATGTGTTTTTGAGAATAATTGAGAGTTATTTTGTGTACATAGATTGATTATTTTACATATAAGTGTGTTAAAATTAATTAAACAACCCATTTAGTCTAATATAGAGGAGCCATCTAGAATTTATGTACCATGATGAGCTATATAGGCATCATGTGTTGAATTATTTGATTAAATGTGCATACATTACCAACTTATTCTATAGTCAAAATAGTGTGAAAAGTTTGTTGCCACTTTGAGTATAATTTTATGTCATAGGAATTAGTAATAGAAAATTTTAGGGTAAATTTCTAAGGTGTAATCACAACATTCTCTTGATGGAGTAAAAAAACGGTTCGATGGCAACATAAATTTTATTAGAGCCTTGATTACAAAAATGAGGCATTTTTATGGATTTAGTGAGTGAAGGTTTTTCTTTTAGTAATAAAGGGTAGCTTAAATAGGTTTTAACTGATCTTGAAAATATTCTATGTATATAGCTTCAACAAGAAAAAAGGAATCAATGTTGTAGCATCAAGATGTGTCTAACAAAGAAACATCATAACCATGCACCCTGCACAATTTCATTACAGGGTTGTTGTGCATGCCAATTTGGGAGATTGCATACAAAGCTAAGTATCCAGTTAACAAGCAAGAAAGAGTTAGGTGGCACATGTGCATATCAATGGCATGAAAATTTGACGAATAAGGAATTAAAGGATATGATAGCATCAAGATGTGTCTAACAAAGAAACATCATAACCATGCACCCTGCACAATTTCATTACAGGGTTGTTCTGCATGCCAATTTGGCATCAAAACATCCCTGTGGTTGATGTGCATGCCAAATTGGCATGCACAACATCCCTGTAATGAAATTGTGCAGGGTGCATGGTTATGATGTTTCTTTGTTAGACACATCTTGATGCTATCATATCCTTTAATTCCATATTCGTCAAATCTTCATGTCATTGATATGCACATGTGCCACTTAACTCTTTCTTGCTTGTTAACTGGATACTTAGCTTTGTATGCAATCTCACATTAGTAGATGATTAATTGGTATGCTCTTGATTTTCCTTATAGTGTCACTTGTGAAAATGAAGCATGAAAACCTATGCACTTGAAACATGAAAGTACATTAAACCTCCAAAATCACATAAGGAAATACAATCATTTTAAGTTCTAAACTCAAAGAAAGCATCATTTCTATAGGAAATACTACCTTATCACTTTAAAGGCATAACATTTTTAAAAAATATGAGGTTATACCCTACTAACTCCACATTCCTCTTTAGCAATTACAATTTTAGCTACATATTTTGTATGTTTTTCATCTATCCTCAACTTCCATGATGACATCATATACCCCTTACTCTGATTTTCTTTTCCTTCCCATTAGGAACCTAGGCAAGCCAAAATATCTCTATTTTGAATTATCTAGTTTTCTAAGTTAGTAGAACTACGCCTCCACACAACCTTCAGTATTCACAGAGAAAGAAATGTAATTGAAATCTTAGGGGAGGATTCAAAAGGATTGATCCTGCAAATACCTCTAGGATATGCAACAACTCCAAGGTGGTTGCGGTCTACCACAACCCAATTGGATAGTTTATTTTGATATGATGATAGGATAGCTCTTGAATTTGAATATAATTTTCAAAATATTAAAGGTCAAGAATACATCATAGTAGTGAGAGGATTGGTAATGTAGGTGAATGAATCCATCATAAGAAAAGTTTAAGGAATTCCCATGGGTTTATCTTAGGATAAATATGAAAGGAAGCTTGCAATCAATGCTAATAAATTGTTTTTCCTAAGTTATGTAGAACCTAAGTGAAACAAGAATGGGGTCAAAAGAGATACTCTTCCAAACCCATGGGATCGAGTAGCCTACCACCTACTAAAGTATATCACTTATGAGGAAAGTTTGAGTATGTTATATGCATACCATTTCAGGTTCTTGCATTAGCTCAAGAATTTGTTTCACCATAGACTTGACAAAAAAATGAGAATTCATTATTTCCTACTATAGTTTTTAAGAGAAATGCGTTCAAAGTTAAGAAAGAGAAAGAGGAGGCCTTGGCCCACCATGGCCTCATAAAATTTCTAGTATGTGATGTCTCAGTGTTTTCATAGTTTTGGGCCTCATAAACGAATTTTTTCACTTGTGTTTGAGTTGGTATGCCTAAAAAATGTCAACATATTCCCTTTTGGCATTTGAAGCTAAACTTGAAAGACCACCAAAAAATGTGTGAAAAAGGCCCTTGGAGGAAATTTGGCATGCACAACAGCCATGGGGTTATTTTTCATGCCAATTTTTCATGCATAGAATCCAGATGGTTGTCGTGCATGCCAAATTGGGATGCACAACAGCCCTGTGGTTGTTGTGCATGCCAAATTACCTCCAAGGGCTTTTTGCATACCATTTTAGGTTCTTGCATTAGCTCAAGAAGTTATTTCACCATAGACTTGAAAAAAAATTGAGAATTCCTTATTTCCTACTATAGTCTTTAAGAGAAGTGAGTTCAAAGGTTAAGAAAGGGAAAGAGGAAGCCTTGGCCCACCATGGCCTCATAAAATTTCTAGTATGTAATGTCTCAATGTTTTCATAATTTTGGGCCTCATAAATGAATTTTGTCACTTGTGTTTGAGTTGGTATGCCTAAAAAATTTCAACTTATCCCCTTTTGGAATTTGAAGATAAACTTGAAAGACCACCAAAAACATGTGTGCAAAAGGCCCTTAGATGCTAAAGTATAGGATTTGTGCAGAATGTTGCTTCAATGGAACCAAAGTTTCACTCCATTTCTTTCATCTTTGTCTATGGAATTTGATATAAGTTATCAATTTTATTGTTGAGATATATGCACATGAAATGAATTGTAATTTGCAAAATAGGCTTTTAGGGGCCAAATGCAGTATTGGGGAAACACATGGTAAAATTGTCAATTGTACCCAAAACTTATTTTCAATACTTCCAATCATTAAGAATGCATATGATATGCTTAGAGAAACCTAGAAACCAAACTAATGTACATGCTCTCGGTCACTTCCTTGATTTTTTCATTTAACACACCATTTTCTGCCATGCTTATACTTACATTTTGGATGTTGATATTGTGAATCCTGTAATGAAATTGTGTAGGATGCATGGTTATCGTGAAGAGGCACAAAGATATAAAAACATCAGAGTTTGGTTCTGGAATTTCAAGTGATGAATATGGAGGATGACCAATGATACATGCTCAATTGGAAGTATTGGGTGACATACATTCATCAATTAAGACTTGCACCATGGCCAAATGTTTCAATTTGCAATAAAGAAAACATTATTATTCAATATGGAAGCATTGAGGATGTAATCACATACACAAACATTTATGAAGAACTAGATGTTGATGAACAATGTTTGTATTGTTCCAGAATGGTTGCATGACATCCTCTTGGGATATGGAACCCCAACATTGAACAATGGACCAATGTGCTTGATACTCTGCATGTTGTCAATTCTAGGGACACTTTACTTAATGTTGGTCACTTCATAAAAGTGTGAGCAACAAGAAAGAGGCTAATACAACAACCATTACCATTAACCAAAAATATGCATTTTCAAGATCTTACCCCTTATAAACAATATCAAGAGATCCTCTAACAAACACTTTTATGGGTGATGAAATCATGGGAGAGGAGCCCCCCTAGCTGGAATCCAGTGCTAGGAGTCCAACAAAACTAGAATTACATCTATCTGAGGCACGTTTTGGGTGCTATGGCGAGTTCCAACTCGTCTCCTGAATCCATTTAGGGACACAATGAAAATTTGGTCTGGGGGAACAAAATCACAGTCAGGCAACGTAACTGAGTTCCATAGCTCTGGAAAGTGTGTATGAACAACTCCCACATGACCACGGTTCCCATAATCGCCCGACACAGGGGCTTTGAAAGTTGACCCTCAGTGTCAGATTTGCATTGTGCCTCACCGAGCTAAACCCTAGTTCTGGAGATGCTCTAACAAACACTTTTTTGAGCGATGGAATCATAGGAGAGGGGTCCTCCTAGTTGGAATACGGTGCCAGGAGTCCAACATAACTGGTGTTTTTTGGATCTAAGGAACATTTTTAGTGCTATGGTGAGTTGCAACTATCCCCCTAAAGTCATTCAGGGAAGAAATGAAAATTTGGTCCGGGGGTACAAAATCACATCCGGGAGACGTAACTGAGTTTCGTAAGCTCTAGAAGGTGTGTATGAAAAATTCCCACATGACCACAATGCCTGCAATTGCCCAACATAGGGGCTTTGAACTTTTACCCCCTATGTCGGATTTGCATTGTGCCTCAGTGAGCTAAACCCTAGTTCCGGAGATCCTCTAACAAGAACTTTTTTGGGTGACGGAATCACACGAGAGAGGTTCGCCTCGCTGGAATCTGGTGCCAGCAATCCAACAGAACTAGTGTTTTGTCAATCCAATGCATAGTTTGGGCACTATGGTGAGTTGCAACTCGCCTACTGAAGCGATTCAGGGACACAATGCCAATTTGGTCTGGGGGCACAAAATCAGAACCGAACGACATAACTAAGTTTCATAAGCTCTAGAAGGTGTGTATGACCAACACTCACATGACCACGGTGCCCACAATCGCCCAACATAGGGTCTTTGAAAGTTGACACCCTGTTTTGGATTTCCATTGTGCCTCACTCAACTAAACCCTAGTTACGGAGATCCTCTAACAAACAATTTTTGGGGGGATGAAATCACAACAAAGGGGTCCCCCTAGATGGAATATAGTGTAAGAAGTCCAACATAACTAGAGTTTCATCGATCCAAGGCATGGTTTGGGTGCTATGGCAATTTGCAACTCGCTTCCTGAAGGCATTCAGGGACACAATGACAATTTGGTTCAAGGGCACAAAATCACAACCAGGTGACGTAAGTGAGTTTTGTAAGCTCCAGAAGGTGTGTATGACCAATTCCCCCATGACCATAGTTACCACAATCGCCCAACATAGGGGCTTTGAAAGTTGACCCCTTGTGTCGGATTTGCATTGTGCCTCACTGAGCTAAACCCTAGTTTCGAAGATCCTCTAACAAACAATTTTTTGGGAGATGAAATCATAGGAGAGGGGTCCCCCTAGCTGGAATTCTATGCCAGGAGTCCAACATAACTAGTGTTTCATCGATCCAAGGCACGATTTGGGTTCTATGGCAAGTTGCAAATCGCCTCTTGAATCCATTCAGGGACACAATGAAAATTTGGTCCAGGGTCACAAAATCACAACCGAGCGACGTAACTGAGTTTTGTAAGCTCCATAAGGTGTGTATGACTAACATGCACATGAACACGATGCCCACAATCGCCCGACACATGGGCTTTGAAAGTTGACCACCTCTGTCGAATTTGCATCGTGCCTCATTGAGATAAACCCTAGTTCTAAATATCCTCTAACAAACACTTTTTTGGGCAACAAAATCATAGGAGAGGGGTCCCCCTAGCTGGAATCTGGTGCCAGGAGTCCAACATAACTAGTGTTTCATCGATCTGAGGCACGGTTTGGGTGCTATGGCGAGTTGCAACTAGCCTCCTGAAGTCATTCAGGGACACAATGACAATTTGGTCCGAGGGAAAAAATCACAACCAGGTGACGTAACTAAGTTCTATAAGCTCTGGGAAGTGTGTATGACCAACGCCCACACCACCAGGGTGCCCACAATTTCCCCACATAGGGGCTTTGAAAGTTGACCCCCTGTGTTAGATTTTCATTGTGCCTCATTAAGATAAACCCTAGTTCCAAAGATCCTCTAACAAGCACTTTTATGGGTGACAGAATCACAGAAGAGAAGTCCCCCTAGATGGAATTTTGTGCCAAGAGTCTAATAGAACTGACATTTTTTCGATCTGATGCATGGTTGGGTGCTATGACGAGTTGCAACTCACCTACTGAATCCATTTAGGGACACAATGACAATTTGGTTCAAGGGGGAAAAATCACAATCGGGTGACGTAACTAAGTTCCGTAAGCTCCAGAATGTGTGTATGACCAATGCCCACATGACCACGATGCCCACAATCACCCGAAATAGGGGCTTTGAAAGTTTACCCCCTGTGTCATATTTTCATTGTGCCTCACTGAGCTAAACCCTAGTTCTGGAGATCCTCTAGAAAACACTTTTCTGGGCGACAAAATCACAGGAGATGGGTCCCCCTAGCTGGAATCTTGTGCTAGGAGTCCAACATAACTAGTGTTTTGCCGATCTGAGGCATGGCTTGGGTTCTATGACGAGTTGCAACTTTCCTCTTGAATCCATTCATGGACATAATGAAAATTTGGCCTGGGAGAAAAAAAATCAAAATTGGGCGACGTAACTAAGTCTCGTAAGCTCCAAAAGGTGTGTATTACCAACGCCCACACGACCACGGTGCCCATAATCGCCTGACACAAGGGCTTTGAAAGTTGACCCCTTGTGCCAGATTTTCATTGTGCCTCACTAAGATAAACCCTAGTTCTGGATATCCTATAACAAAAACTTTTCTTGGCGACAGAATCACAGGAGAGGGGTCCCCCTAGATAGAATTTGGTTCTAGGATTCCAACATAACTAGTGTTTCGTCGATCTGAGGTACGGATTGGGTGCTATGGCGAGTTTCAATTCACCTCTTGAATCCATTCAAGGACACGAAGACAATTTGGTCTGGGGGCACATAATCACAACTGGGTGATGTAACTGAGTTTCGTAAGCTCCAGAAGGTGTGTATGACCAATTCCCCCATGACCACAATTACCACAATCACCCAACACAGGGGCTTTGAAAGTTGACCCCCTGTGTTGGATTTACATTGTGCCTCACTGAGCTAAAACATAGTTCTGGAGATCCTCTAAAACACTTTTATGGGCGACGAAATCATAGGAGAAGGGTCCCCCTAGTTGGAATCTGGTGCCAGGAGTCCAACATAACTAGTGTTTCATAGATCTGAGGCATGGTTTGGGTGCTATGGTGAGTTTCAACTTGCCTCCTAAAGCCATTTAGGGACACAAGGAAAATTTGGTCTGGGGAAAAAAATCACAACTGGGCGACATAACTGAGTTTCGTAAGCTCCATAAGGTCTGTATTATGACCAATGCCCACACGACCACGATTCCCACAATCGCCCAACACAGGGGATTTGAAAGTTGACCCCTGTGTCATATTTTCATTGTGCCTCACTAAGCTAAACCCTAGTTCCGAAGATCCTCTAACAAACAGTTTTTTGGGCGACGGAATCACAGGAGAGGATTCCCCCTAGCTAGAATCTGGTGCAAGGATTACAACATAACTAGCATTTTGTCGATCTGAGGCATGGATTGGGTGTTATGGCGAGTTTCAAATCACCTCCTCGAGTCATTCATGGCCACAATGAAAATGTGGTCAGGGGAACATAATCACAACCAAGTGACGTTAATGAGTTTCATAAGGTCTGGAAGGTGTGTATGACCAATGCCCACATGACCACGATGTCCACAATCTCTCGAAACATGGGCTTTGAAAGTTGACCCCCTGTGTCGGATTTGCATTGTGCCTCACTGAGATAAACCCTAGTTCTGAAGATCCTCTAACAAGTACTTTTCTAGGCAACGAAATCACAGAAGATGGGTACCCCTAGCTGGAATCTAGTGCCAGGAGTTCAATAGAACTAGTGTTTTGTCGATCTGAGGCATGGTTTGGGTGCTTTTGCGAGTTGAAACTCGCCTCCTTAAGTCATTCAGGGACATAATGACAATTTGGACCAGGGGCACAAAATCACAACCAGTGGTGTAAATGAGTTTTGTAAGCTCCGATAGGTGTGTATGACCAACACCCACATGACCACAGTGCTCATAATCGCCTGACACGGGGGATTTGAAAGTTGACCCCCTGTTGGGCTCCAAAGATGTCCTAAAAACAACATTAGTTTAACATTAATTTATCAACCAAGGATTCATATTTTCTTTCAAGAATATCAACAAAGTCTATGCATATTGTTGTAGAGGTTAAAATCGTGTACTCAAAGCAAATATGAGTTTATCAATAATCAAGTTCCTCACACATTCATTAAAAACTCTAAAACTAAGATCTTACTCAACAGAATTGCAATCTGATCACTAACATATTGTGAATTAAAAGCATTAACTAAATTGTTGAATTCATCTAGCTAATAAACAATAATTTAATCTATGAAAAATACTTAATAAACCAAACTATCAATGATTGTCTAACCTGTTGGAAAAGAACAGCTAAGTACTGTAAAATTGAGAAGGAACATCAAATGCAGATTTAAGCGAAAGGAAAAACAATTGTAAATTTAATAAAAGGAATAGTGCATGTGAAAATGAGAGGAACTTTCAAACAATAAACTACAACAATGGGAAATGGAACAACAATCGATAACATTTAAATTAAACATATATCCTCTGTAATTAAATAGCATAACCAATTTATGAAAACATCAACACACTCACGCATTTATCTTAATTGTTGGAAAGAGATTTAAATCAAAGAACTGAAATCAAATTGATACGATTACAAATTGAGACAGTAACTCCTTCCGACTGGGCCCACGATCTTCAGAACGTACTACTGCTAGAAACGTAGTACGCAAAGTGTCAGTATTTCATGGAAACCTGCACAGGAGATCTAGCTAAAGCATATACAAACAAAGCTTATCAAGAAAAGGAAGAGAGATACACAATGAAGAATGAGAATCAATGTATATTATGATATAATAAATGAGTGAGTGATCTTCACTCATATAGGCAATGACATCCTATAATTAGGAATGCATGCATAATAGTGATGGTCTAATATTAGAAAGTCTAAAATAGAACTAGTCAGTTAACTCCCACTAAACTAGTGTGTCGAAAATAGAAATTTCTCCAACACCCCCCCTGAACATCACTATGGAGTAAAAAATGAGTCTTGGCTACTATGCCATTTTAGGTACTCATGTACAATGCAACTAATGATCACTGAAAAAAACAAGAAAAGAGGGAAAACCATGTGGGAATAAAACCCCCCCTCAAAAGACGATGTATCAAAAGAAGAAAATGGCAGTTGTTAGGCAATTGTGTTCTTCACTGCAAGACGATCCTGCAAAGTCTGAAACTTCTGCTCACTGAAAGTCTTCGTGAAGATGTAGAAATATTTATGGATCTAATGAAGTCATTTGGAAACCTTTCGGGCCTTGTACCTCTTGATCCTATGGACCCTTCTGCACCTGAAAATATTCCTTTCTGGTGGAAGTGGAACCAGATTCCAAGTCTGATTTTGTAGGAGTGAGTCATACTCCTTATGAATGGATTCTTTCCATAATGGATTTCCCACAACAATATTTTAGGTTTTTGGATCAGTAGATTGAACCATATATCAATGCATGGGCATCATAGGTTCTGAAGCTGGAAATACATGAGAAGGCTCATCATGCTGAGATCGAGTCCTCCTTGAATCCAATGGATTCCCTACAAGGTTGTCTGCTTCATGAAGTGTGGTATGTGCCTTCTTGGGCATATGTTGAAGCTTCGACACTGGCTTCCTATCTGGTTGTACTACCTGCTTATTTCCATGTACAAAATCTGAGTGTATGGAATCATCTCTGATGTTTGAAACCGATGGAAGCACAAGAGTATATGCATGTTTCCTTGAAGGTTCATGCAAAGTACTCTCCTTATGTGTAAGTAGAATAGAGGATTCATTGTCAGAAAACTTAGTGAATTTATACAACCTTGACTTGTGATCCACCTCACCAATTTCAATGATGGAATTGTCATGCATGTCAATTGATGAAACTAAATCTGATGTAAATTCAACAATTTTACATTTCTGAGTGATTTGATAAATTGAAAGTAGATTCATAGAAAACTTTGGAACATGTAAAACATTCTCAAAACTGACATTGTGGAGTTCCACTCTCCCTTCTCATGCTACTGCTACTAGAGTATCATCCCCCATGAGAATAGGGGGTCTTGAGCATGGACTCAAAGAAGAGAAAACTTCCTCTTTTACAACCATATGATGGGATGCACCAGAATCTATATTCCATGAATCAGATGAGGAATTAATTGCAACCAGAGAATGATGATTACCTTTCTTAGGAGTAGGATCTTCTTCCTTCTGCTTCTTGACTCCCTCTGGAATGTAGTTTCCAAGGTTTTTCTACTAAAGTGTATGTGCCATAATATCGATCTGTTTCTTCATGCATGTGGATTCTTCATGATTAGCTTTATTGCAGTAAGTGCACTACTTTCCCTTCTTCTTCTTCTTCAAATATGAAAAGTCTCTGGAACCTGAAGAATCGTTAAAGGGTTTGGAATATCCCTTCTTCTTGTTCTGTTTAGATGACCATTTTCCATCATGCATGGTGAGTGCATGTGATTTGGGATATTTCATGAAGCCCATCTGTATGAGTTTTGTCTGCTCTTGTGTAAGAGACTCAATGAACTGAGCCAACGTAGGCATTTTCCAATTTGTTCCAAAAAGACATCTGCCAGAATGGAAATTGGAGACATATACAGTGTATTTTGGTCCTAGCTTGGCCAAGATTGTTAGAATAAGTTGTTTCTCTTGTGTAGAATTATCAATACGACATTCACCCAAGCTCAATAGCAAATATTTAAATTTAGTAAAAAAATCTTGTATATTATCAAAACTTTTAGGGTCTAAGGTATTCAACTCTACCTCAAGCATATGACCTCACATCTCATATTGCTTTCCAAAGAGTCATTCCAAGGTGATCCAGATCTCATTTGGAGTTTTGCATGTGGAAACATGAAACCATAGATCAGTGGAGATTAACTCAAGAAGTATTTTTGTGGCCTCATATTTACGGTTTTCCCATCTCATCTTCTCAATCGCTGATGTAGGTTATGTTTCTGTCGCCATCGTCAAATTATACAGTCCTTTCCTTCTGAGATGGAATTATGCCTTGGGATTCCAATCAAAATAATTGTATGGTGCGAGGATTACCACCAAGTTTGAATGTATAATAGTTTTCATTTCCATCTCTTCCACTGTTTCTAAGAACCCCTAAAAATTGAGTCTGAATCTGCAAGTGAAAAATTAAGAAATCACGGTAGAAAGGGCACTTTAAGTGAAAATTTGTATCACTTTCAGGAGACGATCTTCCGACTTACTTTCTAAGCAAATGGTGAGGAATCTTGCCAAATGGTTGAAAACCCACTTGCATAATGGGTCTATTTACTTTGCATGCGGGTTATTTCCTCAAAAACTTAATATTCTGGGAGCAATGAATGTAGAAAGGTACGACCACAGATTCGTATCAGTTTTAGGAGGCTATCTTGTGTATTAATTTCTAAGCAAACTGTGAGGAATCTCACCAAACGGTTGAAAACCCACTTGCAGAATGGGTTGATTTACTTCGCAGGTGGGTTGTTTCCTCAAAAAATTAACACTTTTGGAGAAATAATTGTTGAAAGGTACAACCATGGATTCATATCAGTTTCAGGAGGCTATGGCTTACTTTCTGAGCAAGTGGTGAGGAATCTCACCAAATGATTGAAAAACCACTTGCGGAATGGGTCAATTTAATTCCCTCAAGCGTCATTTCCTCAAAAAATTAATACTTTTGTACAAATGATTGTTGAAAGGTACGACCATGGATTTAGCTCGCCGAAACTCTAATTTTCATTATTCTTTGGCTTGCCTGGCTTGCTCCATGCTCCAAGAAGCATAACTCTAATACCATGTCAGTGTTTCATGGAAACCTACACAGGAGATCTAGCTAAAGCATACACAAACAAAGCTTATCAAGAAAATGAAGAGAGATACACAATGAATAATGAGAATCAATGTATATTATGATCTAATCAATGAGTGAGTGATCTTCACTCATATAGGCAATGACATCCTATAATTAGGAATGCATGCATAATAGTGATGGTCTAAGATTAGAAAGTATAAAATATAACTAGTCAGTTAACTCCCACTAAACTAGTGTGACGAAAATAGAAATTTCTCCAACACAAAGATGGTAAAAATGCTCAAGGCTTCTATTAATTCCATAACTGGTAAAACATTTACAATGGATTGCTTGTATAGAGAAATTCAGAGATCTGAATGCTCGGATAAATTTCTTGGTTTTTTCTCTATGGTTCATCACCCTCTATATATTACAATGATATGGGTAGATTAAGCTATCCTGAGGATCGATGGATCCTCCGGATTGTTTTTACTATTTATAAAGATTACAAAATAGAGAGTCAATCTTCCTCAAAATTGCTTTGGGCCTGATTTCTTCGACCTCCAATAGTCTATACATCTTCATAATCTTCTTATCTATCTTGAGGTTAACCATAATCGTCCATTTCTACAATAAAATCAAACAATTCAAACCAAAATTCAGAAATGATCTAATATCACTCAATAACATTTCTAGAATACTTTTTAATCATTTTATTTCCTAATTATTTCTAATTACTAGAAAAGTCAATCAAGAATATATCATAAACCATGGGAATAAGGAGAATATTTATACCTTTTTCACAACTCAACATACCCCCCAACTTACATTTTTGCATATCCTCATGCAAGTAAAGAGTTTACATGTAAAGCAATGATGTTGAAGGGATGAGAGGTCTTTTCTCTAGGTCTCCTAAACCCATGCTTACCTTTAAGAACTTCAAAATAAGCATCTCCCTCATTTTTACAAAGTTCATAATTACTCTAATAACCATCTAGAGGACACCAAATAATAGGAGGACTAAACCTACATCCAATCCAAGCAGGCCCTTCATTTTGGATCATTCTAGCATACCTCTCTAACCTGAAGGTGGTTGCATGAAAATTTTTGAACCCAAAGGGTTCCCTGTTCTTGACTGCAGTTGAGGAGACATCCCATCTTAGTTTAGCAGCAACAATGGATTCTTCTTTAATCTCTCTAAAATACTGTACACTTGAATGTATAACATGTCTATGGATAGGAGATAAATAGTCTACAACCTTCTCCCTCTTCATGAATGTTTTGTGTTGCATAATGGTTTTAGGGGTTTTAGGAGGTTGCCCTCTTATCCATAGGTCTAACCTAGTCTCCCTTTTCATGAAAACATTGTGTGTTTTAGCCCACTTGGTTTGGTTTTTGGCAAAGAACAAGAATGCCTGAAACTATATGTCCCCAGTGAAAGGATTGATGTTCTCATCTCTGTTTTCTCCTAGGATGAAGTTGTGAAGATATAGTTCACACATAAAATATTGAACTCCATCCTCTTCTTCTCTAAAACATGAAATAAAATCGGAAACAATGGTAAACTCAAAAGATTTGTCTACTCTAATAGATTTTATTCTCAACATCAAAGAACGTTCTAATAAAAATAAGGTGTAATTAGTAGCAGGGGCTCTGCAAGCTACTATATGAGAATAAACAGAGCAAATTTATTTGATTTGTTCCAAAGCGTTATCTAACTGGCCCTGTACTTTATTCACAATTTCCTTGAGCTCTGTTGAGCTCAACAAAGGTCTCATTCTTTGTTGCTGACATGGTTTTAGGTTTCTTGACAACTCTCTGATATTTCACCATTGTTACCATTTCACTCCTGCATTGAGTTAGGGTTTGTTGGGTTTGCACCAGCTTTGCCTCCAACCTGTTAATGATGGCACCCTATTCAAGAGACTAAAATGCCTCCATAATCTGAACAACTGCCTCTTTTTTTGTTGGGGCATCTGTCTGGGTCTCTATATCAATTGTCTCCAAAGGAGAAGGAAAATCTTTAGGAAGCACTCCCTCAGTTTGAACAGTTGTTTCTTCTATTGTTGGAATCTCTGTTTGAGTTTCTATTTCTATTGTTGCCAAAGGAGCAGGCAATTTTGTTTGTGTTCCAACAAAATTGGTATGGATTTTCCTTCTGGGAAGTGGGTTTCTTCCCTGTACTCTAAGCCTCTTAGATTTATTCCTCTCATAGGCCTTTTCAGCTTGCTCCAACTTCTTCCTTAGTTCTCTAATTTTTTCTTTTAATCTACCAACTTTTTGTTTCAATACTTTGATTTTTTTAACCCTTTTTCTCAATATCTTGTTTTCTTGTTTCAATTTTCTAATTTTATTGTGGCCTTTGCCTGTTGTTTTCTGTTTATGGGGAATTTCAAGGTATTCCCCAACTTGATCAGTTGATGACTTCTCCCATGTTGCTTCTAGGTGCTATGTCTGTTCTAAAGGGTTGTTTACCTCAATGTGAGTTTTTGGTTGTTTTGTATCTTCAGGAGATGGCAACTTCATGTCAGGAAGATCCAAGACAAGGTTTGAAGAAGAAGTTGGTGCTTGGTGTTCTCCAGACATGTCTATGTCTTCAATAATTGATGTCCCTAAATTCTCCAATACTTGAGCCATCTCTACTTTATAACTTCTTAAGAATTGTTCTGTAAGGATTTCAAGTGATGGTTGCTCTGTCTGTGCATTTTCTTGAGTGTCTTCATGTGAGGGTTGTTATGTCTATATAGCTTCATGAATGTTTTCATATTGAATTGTCTTTTTACGCCTCCTTCTCTTCACAGTAGAGGTTTCAGGAACAACAATTGTTCTTTGTCTCCTCTTCTTTGATGTTTCTTCCTGTTTGGTCTGAGTTTCTGCCAATTGGATGGGGTATGCTTCAATTTCAGGCTAGGGTAGTGGAGTTTCAATTTGGGCACTGCCTCCTTCTTCTTGAGTTGTCTCAATTCCCTGTGAGGGAATTTCTTGGTGGATTTCGGGTTGTTCGATTTGTAGGGGCCTATCGGCTTCGATTAAATCTCCCTAAGTTATTTGAGTTTGGCTCAGGGTCCTATTTACTATTAACTTTACTAGTCCATGGTGACTAATTATAGTGACAAGGTCTTTAGCCATCTGAGTTCTTGCAGCAACTTCATGCAACATGGCATTTATAAAAAATGGTAAATTTATTACTAACCTTTGTTTTAGTGTTGCTAACAGTTTGAGTTGGCACAACGTTACCACATCGTACCTCCCATCACATGTGATATACCTTTGTATTACTCCTGCTCGCTCCCTCCATGGCTCATTGAGAGCAGTGGGGTTGAGTCCTTTCCCTTTTTTATCGAATTCTTCTCCAGGTTCTACGAAGGATTCCATGGCCTCCTTGAGTGTTGTATACTTCTCGGTCCACTGTATGCCTTCCCTGGGGATTCCTATTAACTCCACTATAATTTCCTCAGTGACCGGAATTTGTATGTCTCGGATCAAGGAGACTCCTCTCTGCAAGTTCTGGAAAAATGGTAGAGTGATATTTGTGTAATATCCATGCAATCTAGTGAAATATTTTGTCCACCCCAAACGATGTAAAATTTCCCTTGCCTGGTCGGTTACCTGCAGCAATGTGGGCTCTCAGCGTACACTTCGTTCACCCACGTCTTCTGTAAATAGATGAGGACAACTATCGTTCCCGACTGCAACTTAGTTTGACCATCTTTTGAGAAAATATTACCATAAATGGTGAATATCATAGAAAAGAAAATGTATATAAAAATGTCAGTTTTCCCATTTATTGCAATCATTATGATCTATCAGTAAATGTGAAGAATATCTACCCCCTGATAAATGAAAAGGTTGTTGGACAACTGAGAGGGGGGGTGAATCAGTTGTCACCGAGCTTAAATAATTATGCTTCTTTTAAAATATTTATAAGGCACTCAATGATGATCACAATAATGGAGGGACATAAACAATGGCACATTCAGCATCAGTCACATATATGAGAAACACAAAGACAGATATTTCCCAAGGAAACCCATACAGGATAAAAACCTCTTCTTCTTTATATGATAAGTATTATTTACATTCTTTACATTATCATACATATGAGCACCAACTCATTGTGAGGCTACAACCTTTGTTTTGCAAGCTGCAACTCCCTAAGAGAACCGACTCTTTGTTTTTCTCTAGCACCCACTAGAAAGAAGCACCAACTCCCTGGTTTCTCTAGCACCAACTAGAAGGAAGCACCAACTCCTCGGTTTCTCTAGCACCGACTAGAAGGAAGCTACAACTCCCTGTGTTCAAGAACCCACTTGAACCTCTGAGGACAACAGTCCTCCCTAGCACCTCCCTACCACCCTGGATTATGAATATGAAATATTGAAACCTATTACAGTGATATAGTGTTCAATAACAGCTTACCAGTCTCATCACTGTTCTACTCCATTTCGTTGCTTTGTCTGCCTCACTACCTTCTTGCACACCTGACTTGTGCTCTCTGTTCTTCTGCCTTTTATGCTCTGTGTGCCATGTCCATTCACTGCACAGTTCCTCTTCTGTTCAATTCAGTTGCTGCACATCCCTCCTCCACGCATGAATCACCTTCAACAACAACAACCATAGCAACTCCAACAGCAACCGCATCTCTTCTCTGTACCGTGTATATATAGCTTCTATGCATCTTGTGCATGCAATATTCTCCATTTCTCTGCATGATCATACCATGCCAATATCCTCCACATCTCAAGTGCTCTGAGTGATCATCATTGCGACTCTTCAGCTTCTCTGGCAGTTCAACCCCTATGCCTATCATCACTAGGTGTTATGTCGAGATTCCTTTTTCTCTCTGGCAGTTGAGACTCTTCATCTTCTCTATTACAATTGAGCTCATCCTTTCTGTTCCAGTTACGATCTCCAACCCTCATCCAGCTATCAATTTCCTCCACGAATCATCTTCATTCCACTGGCAGATTCCATGTAACTCTTCAGCTCCTCTGGAAATCACACAGAAGTCTCTTCACATCCTCTAGTAGAAACCATCAATGGTTTCTAGTAGTTACACTATGAGGATCAACATTAGCCCTCCAATCGTGCTCATGTTCACCTCCATCATTGGATTAACTCGGATGAGTTCTTTTGTTATTTACCCATTCGCACTTTCACAATTCAGATATTCTGCGATGAGAAATATTGAGTCTCCATGTCACGAGTTCCGAAACTCCGAAACGGAGCTTTTCTGCGCTGGCTCCTTCCTTTATATGACCATGGCTATGACAAAGCGCTTGTTCATAAAGTTCTTTTCACAATTTCATATTTTTCCTTTTTGTTAATTACATTGTGAAGTTTCTTGACTTTCCAAGTCGCAATCCCCGAAACACCGAAAGGAAGCTTGTTTGTACGTACTATTCTCTTCAGCTCTTCGATGGTGTGACCGTCGACTGAGACCACATGCTTATGCATAAAGCACTTTTGCGATTTTGCATTTCATGAATCTGAAGATGAGGCATCTCGACTCTCCAAGTCGTGATCCTCGAAACCCCGAAATGGAGCTTATCTGAACTGACTCCTTCCCTTCTCATGACCACTGGCGGTGACCATAGGCTGTGCCAAAAAGGCGCTTCATATTTCGCGAGTTTATAAACTTCATCAAGTCTGATTGACGGTTGAAATATCCATAGATCCAAAGGTCCAGATCTTATCACGATTTCACATATCGATTGTCACATACCCACTACCTCAATCAAATTTTTTGTTGATTTGTGTTGAATCAGAGCCCCCGAATTACCTACGGAGGCCTAGCGCAAGCTAGCTCTTTCTTTCTCTTTGTTCCCATGTGATCATGGGTCATGATCATAGGTCAAATAATCATGGTGTCTCTTTGTATTTCACACCTTGGTGCTACAGGGGTGTCGAATCGTTCGACTCTGCAACCGCTGAACCCCCGATAGGGCTAGCGACCAGCCAATAGGGACGAATCCCAACAAGGCTACAGAACAGCCAATGAGAACAGGCCCCATCACACGGTTAAGTGGAGTACAGGTGGCAGAGGGGGAAATGCGACACAGTATTCGACATGATAGGAGGGGGCCCCACTTCACACGCCACACTATTCTGGACCCTCCCCCATTAAAGGTAGGATGGCAAGGGGGGTCCAGAATTCACCTAAGCACCGTTGATCAAGGTGAATTAATCTCAACCATTCGAGAGTTGCACGTCTGATTCCGGACCCCCCCCCCCACCGCTAAAGGCAAAATAGCAAGGGGACTCCAAAATGAAACCTCAGCCATAGATCTGGGTGGGTGGACTCTGGTCGTCCAGATCTACTCGTCACTTACCCTAAGGCCCATTCGCGCCCTGGATTAAAGTTGACGTCTCTTCTCCACATTTGACGGTCATTATAGACCCTGAGATTCCCCAAAGGAATATCGTCCGTTCATCGGGACTTAGCCACATGCTAACGTCTCGACATTATGGGTTGAGATTTATCAAGGCGAGAGCTCGAGTTCTTGTCAGCAGAACTCCTGAATCCCCGATCCCTGATTTCCCGAAATGGGTAATCTCTCGACACGTCGCCTCCTTAAATCGGACGGCCCAGATCTGTCCAGAGGTTTCCACCATGGAAAGTCTCGATCTCTCATCATCAGGACTCCCGAGTTCGCGATTTCTGATTTCCCGAAATGGGAAATCTCCCGACACGTAGCCTCCCGAGATCGGATGGTCCAAAATTGCTTTGAGGTTTCCACCATGGAACATCCAGATCTCTCATCACCAGGATTCCCGAGTTTGTGATTCCTGATTTCCCGAAATGGGAAATATCTCGACATGTGGCCTTCGTCGTTCGGACGGTCTAGATCTATTTCAGGGCTTTCACCCCTATTCACTGGGGGTTTAACCCTTGGGTAACTCCTGACAAATCCAACGGCTGTCGAGTTTTCCAGCCGAGATCTGATGGCTCAGATTGGTTCCTACCTGTGCATTCTTCCATGACTTCCTGGACATGGAAAAATCAACGGTCCAGATACTCCCATGGACCCTGGGGATCTACGGTCCCGATTTCTTCGCTACCCACGAAGACACAGAAAACAAAGGGGTAAGGCATTTAACACCCTACTTACTCCTACCAATCTAACAGTCATGCATGACCAAAGGTTTCCTAATGGAATCTCGTCCATCAATCAACACCTAATTAGGGTTAAGGCACTTAACACTCCATCTTCTTCTTCCGATCTGACGGTCATGAGTGACCACAGATCTCCCGATGGGATCTCGTCCATCGACTGGATACTTCATCCTTATGCTGCCATCTTAGGTTTTCAATAGGATCATTCCTCCTCATGCAGAGTTACTAAGGCCTTGCACCCTCACATTCTCTTTCCCGGTTCTTGATGGGCTTTTCAAGGAGGGTATCTCTATGGGGAGATTTTTACCCAGGGTACTATCTGAGGCAGATAAGGGTACCTTTCTCCCACGAATCAGACATGCAGTCTGAATTAGATCAGTATGCATATAAATAGTGATTTATCAAGACATAACCCATATGTAGCCTTTCCATTATAAACATGCATCTACCAATACCTATCAAACACCATACAGACATTCCTACTCTGAAATCATTCACCATTTCACAGCTTATAAACATAAATGTCAGAATAAATATATATTTCAAGATGCCAGAGGCAAAACACTTATCAGAAATAACACCAGGGTTATGCAACTATTGAGATGGGTGCTTGTTTCCACCCAACCGTAGGCTTAGTGACTCCCAGCGGATTTACCACTAGCCACCCCCGAGATGAGACCACGATGTTGTGAGACTGTGTCTCTGTTTGCCAATGACCAGAAGCGAAGGTTACTCTCCTTCCTCTCTGCTATCACTCACTCTGCATATCGCCATAGTTCTCTTCCTCCCCTCGTGTCTGCCCCCAATCGCTTCTACCCCACGCCTTATCCTCTTGCGAGGTTGTGTGTGGTGCAATTTCCCTTGCACTGGTCATTCATGATGGCTCTATGGATGGGAGGTTCACCTCCCCACCCCTCATTAATTCTTGAGGAGCCATCTACCTACCAGCCTGTGAGACATTTAATTTGGGGCCAGCGAGCCACTTTTGGTTCTCCGATCCAATGAAGTCCAAATACAGTATTGATTCTCGGTGGAAGTTAACGCCACCTTTCTAGGTGCCTTCCACCGCCATCGTGGTCTCTTTTTCAGCACATCCCCTCTCAGCAGTCCTGCAATATAAATTCATAATATTATTCATATAATACATATTCACATTATGAGTTTTCCACAGTTCTTGGCCAGTCCAGTTATTTTTACAAACTGGGGGAAACAGGGTGTTACAATTCCCTCCCCCTTAAAAAAACATCGTCCTCAATGTTCTTATCTTTTAACATGAATTGCATGTACATAAGTAAACAAAATCAGATATGCCTATCTCATGGCATCCTCCATTTCCCATGTAGCCTCATCTGGGCCAAAATGTCTCCACTGCACCTTTACCTGTGCAATGGTTCAGTTCCGGAGCGGGGTTTCCTTTTGGTCCAATATGCATTGGGGTTCTAGTAGAAATTCTCCCTCCAGTTCCACCTGGATCACAGACCAGTCAATTATATGATTATCATCATGTACATATTTCTTTAGTAATGAAACATGGAAAACATTATGTGCTTTTACTGTGGGAGGAAGTGCTAGCCGATAGGCTACAGGTCCCACTCTATCTAGAACCTCAAAGGGTCCACAATACCGGGGTGCCAACTTGGCACAAGCTCCCATTTTCAGGGAACTCCTTATGGGCTTAATTCTGAGATATACATGGTCTCCCGTTTCGAACTCTCTTGGAGTTCTCTTTTGGTCAGCATAACTTTTATGTCGGTTCTGAGCGACCTTCAGATTTTGTTTTATCTGAGTCACTTGTTGTTCCATTTCTTTCAACATGTCGGGTCCAAAAGAAATCCTATTTACAGGATTAC
>ML777259.1:1132192-1146655 GCA_009831015.1 Picea engelmannii | reverse complement strand
TCATGGCTTGACATGTTTAAGCTCTAGGATCTACCCTTAGATAAAAGGGGCTGGCTCTGATACCAATTGTTGGACAACTGAGAGGGGGGGTGAATCAGTTGTCACCGATCTTAAACAATTATGCTTCTTTTAAATATTTATAAGGCACTCAATGATGATCACAATAATGCAGGGAAATAAACAATGGTACATTCAGCATCAGTTACATATATGAGAAACACAGAGACAGATATTTCCCAAGGAAACCCATACAGAGTAAAAACCTCTTCTTCTTTATATGATAAGTATTATTTACATTCTTTACATTATCATACACATGAGCACCAACTCATTGTGAGGCTACAACCTCTGTTTTGCAAGCTGCAACTTGCTGAGAGCACCAAATCTCTATTTTTCTCTAGCACCCACTAGAAGGAAGCACCAACTCCCTGGTTTCTCTAGCACCAACTAGAAGGAAGCACCAACTCCCTGGTTTCTCTAGCATCGACTATAAGGAAGCTACAACTCCCTGTGTTCAAGCACCCACTTGAACCTCTGAGGACAATAGTCCTCCCTAGCACCTCCCTACCACCCTGGATTATGAATATGAAATAATGAAACCTATTACAGTGATATAGTGTTCAATAACAACTTACCAGTCTCATCATTGTTCTACTGCATTTTGTTTCTCTGTCTGCCTCACTGCCTTCCTACACACCTGACTTGCATTGTCTGTTATTCTGCCTTTTATTCTCTGTGCACCATGTCCATTCACTACACAGTTCCTCTTCTGTTCAATTCAGATGTTGCACTTCCCTCCTCCTTCACGCGTGAATCACCTTCAACAACAGCAACCACAACAACTTCAACAGCAACCGCATCTCTTCTTTATACCATGTATATATAGCTTCTGTGCATCTTGTGCATGCAATATTCACCATTCCTCTGCATGCTCATACCATGCCAATCTCCTCCACAACTCAATTGCTCTGAGTGATCATCATCGCGACTCTTCAGCTTCTCTGGCAGTTCAACCCCTGTGTCTATCATCACTAGGTGTTATGCCGAGATTTATTTTTCTCTCTGGCAGTTGAGACTCTTTGTCTTCTCTATTAAAGTTGAGCTCATCCTTTATGTTTTAGTTACGAGCTCCAACCCTCATCCAGCTGACAATTTCCTCCATGAATCGTCTTCATTCCACTGGCAGATTCCATGTAACTCTTCAGCTCCTCTGGAAAGCACATAGAAGTCTCTTTGCATCCTCTGGTAGAAACCATCAATGGTTTCTAGTAGTTACATTGTGAGGATCAACATTAGCCCTCTGATCATGCTCATGTTCACCTCCATTATTGGATTAACTCAAATGATTTCTTGTGTTATTTACCCATTTCGCACTTTCGCAATTCGGAGATTCTAAGATGAGACATCTTGAGTCTCCATGTCACGAGTTCCGAAACTCCAAAATGAATATTTTCTATGCTGGCTCCTTCCTTTATATGACCATGGCTATGACCAAGTGCTTGTTCATAATGTGCTTTTCACGATTTTTCATTTCTCCTTTTCGTTAATTTCATTGTGAAGTTTCTTGACTTTCCAAGTCGTTATCCCCGAAACGCCGAAAGGAAGCTTGTCTGGATGTACTCTTCTCTTCATCTCTTCGATGGTGTGACCACCGACTAAGACCATGTGCTTATGCATAAAGTGCTTTCACGATTTCTCATTTCGTGAATCTGGAGATGAGGCATCTCGACTCTCCAAGTCATGATCCCCGAAACCCCGAAATGGAGCTTATCTGAACTGAATCTTTCCCTTCTCGTGACCACAGGCTATGCCAAAAAGGTGCTTCATATTTCACGAGTTTATAAGCTTCATCGAGTATGATCGACGGTTGAAATATCCATATATCTGACGGTCCATATCTTATCGTGATTTCACATCTCGTTGTTCCTTAGATGGAGGTTCTCGTCACTCCAAGTCGTGATAGGCGAAACTTCGAGATGGAGCTCAGATCGACGATCGACATTCTTGGTGAATTGACGGTCCATATCTTATCATGAATTCACATCTCACGGTTCCTTAGATGGAGGTTCTTGTCACTCCAAGTTGCAATAGGCGAAGCTCTAAGATGAAGGTTAGATCAATGGTCTAGAACCCTTGGTGATCTAACGGTCCAGATCTTATCATGAGTTCGCATATCGCGATTCTTGTGATGGAGGTTCTCGTCACTCCAAGTCGCAATACACGAAACTCCAAGATGGAGCTTTGACATTCTTTGATCTTCTGCCAAGCGTCCCTCTTGGATCAACGGTCAAGATTTTATCGGGACTTCGCAACTCCACGAACCTTCATTGTTCCTGATCAACGGTCCATATTTGGCCTCGATCTAATAGTTGAGATTATTTCATGAATTTGAGAAGTTAGGGAACCCTGTTCCTTTGAATTTCCAGTCAACGACATGACGATCTTCCGCCATGCTTCCTTTTGATCAACGGTCCACAACTATCCCCGATGGACGGCCAGGATTCCTTCATAGTTTTGGGGAGTTGGATGACTCTTGGACTTATCCGCCTTCCAGCTTCACCATATCTAACAACTATTGAGCCTTCATAGATACCCCAGATCCTACGGCCCAGATATTCTCATGATTTCGCCACTTCGCGATTTCACTGCTTCATGATTTCATCCACCTTTGCGATTTCGCCGCTTCATGATTTCGTCCACCTTGCGATTTCGTCACTTCGTGATTTCATCACTTCGGTGGTGAAGTGTTTCAAAACTTCAACTCCTAGTATCCGAAATTCTAAAATGGAGTTTACTCTTCCATTATCACTGCGCTATTGATCATGTTGATCTTTTCCATCATTGTTCTTGCCATCAATGACAAGCTTACTCCCAACTGTAAACCTTCCAAAAAAGGTCAACCTCGACCATCGACATGTGCGAGTGTAATGATGGAAATTAGTTCAAGTGAGGAGCAATTACTATGTCATCGCCGCTGTTGGGAGAACAATCATTAGTAACCTTCAAAATCACTTTAATGAAAATCATGAACAATAATCACTCTTTTGTGAGAAATTCAAATTGACATAATTATGTTCAAAAAAATGTTTAAGGAAAAAGATTATGAGTAATTCAAATTTGTTCATGTGTTTAGAAATATTCCACATGTCATAACCTTGTTACTTTCCCTTGTTATTGGATATAACCAAAATGATAACCTCTTTGTTAGGAAAGGAAGTCTAGGAACATACAAAAAACTTGGAGTATTTAAGGTAAACTTCCATACCACAGGAAGAGACACTACTGCTAGCAGGCGTCCATATCCTCGACAGAGTTTCCTTTTAACCCATAGATTAGCCTGTATCCTTAATAAATAGTTTGAATCATTTTTTCCCAAAAATATCACTATCTTGGTTTGGTGGCCAGATAACAATAATTCCACTCACTAGATTGTAACCTAAGTGAACAAGTCGGCTCCTGATGAGACCTCTTGTCCTTTGACGAAGAAAATGCAAAGGCCATTTCCCTGGTGTGGTATCCATAGTGGGAATGTCACTTATGTTATTATCTTATGATCGTGGTAGGTTGGCTTGTGATGAGACCCCCTATCCTTTGTGGGAGAAGTTTATTACTTATATTTAATTGTTGTTTCCATCGTTTTTTGTTTTTTTTAGGCTCTATCAAGGGGGGCTCATCTACTCCTTAAGAATGAGGGATGGTGTAAGAAGTGTAAGAATGCCAAGTAAAATGTGCTTTAGACTCCTTATTATGATATGAAGGAAAATTGTCATTCAAGTATATGTATATATATAGGAGAAAGAAATGAATTATGGTGGTTAAGGGTTATGAACAATATTTAAGATAATTCGGAGAAATTAATCCAAAAACAATTCTATAACGTATGCAAGATAGTCCACAAAAAAATGACAAATTGTTACTATGATAATTAGAAGTGGTGTTGGTGAAAATTAATTAGTGAAGGTCATACCCAAAGGAGTCACTAATGTAATAATGGCAGTCTTGTTCATGAGAAAAGAATCGTGACTTTTGAAAGAAAGGAACAACAATAAGTAAAAATCGTAAAAGGAACAACAGTTGTTTCTTTTGAATGAACAACACTATCCAAAAAAAGGAACGACAATCATCACAAAGGGAACAACAGTTGTAACAGAGGGAACGACAGTCATTACTTTCAAATGGATGATACTACCCGTGAAGGGAACAACAATCGTACAAAGGGAACGACAGATGTTCTATTCAAATGAACTTCAACTAAACGCAAAGGGAACAACAACCGCATGAAGGGAACAACAGTTTTTCCATTTCAAATGAACAGCAACTATATGCAAAGGAAACAACAATCACACGAAGGGAACAACAATTTTTCCATTTTAAATGAACGACAACTATGATGTTCAATAAAAAAAAAAATAGCCATCTAATTAAGTGATTGGAAACCTCCCGCAAACATTTTTTTTTAGTGAATCTAGGATTGATTAGTCATCAACTAAATTCATTTAATTTTTATGGGTAGGTTTCTTCAATGATGGTTTGTTACTATCATGCATTTATTTTTTATCTACTACAGTCACCCGATTTTTGTTGCAGAACATGACATATTCATCTTCTATGAAAACAGGGTTTATATTCGATGGGTTTTTCAAAGTGAGACAGGAGCAAGGAATAGAAAAGAGTGCTAATTATATTCATTACAGTCATCTTTTATGGTTTTTGTTTTCCCAATTTTCCTATAATGACTTTCCTAGGAAGTAAAAAAAACTCAATCAAATATGTAAAGAAAGTTATATACAATATGTACAGTGCTGGTAAAAATCACAATTTTAAGAAGTTGAGGCTGTTGGGTTACCTTCCCAACCAGCTAAAATATGAACAATGGGATCCTTACTTACTTCTTGGAAAAAAGATTATTTTGAAAGCGGTTGATGGTAGAGTTGTAGCCGATGTCCATTTACCAAAAAGGGAGAACCAGACCCGTCGATGGTAACTAGAGTGACGGTGCCATTATTGTGAACTTCATTAATTTCATATGGTCCCAGAGACCTTGTCTGTAATTTTCCAGGAAAACCCTGAAATCTGGAATCGTAGAGATGCACCCAATCACCTTTCTGGAAGGATTTCTTCTTGATATGTTTATCATGCCAGCTAGCTCTCTGCTGCTGAATAACAGTTGTGCGTTGAAGAGAGAACATGTGTGCTTCATCTAACTCATTGAGTTGTTGTAAGCATTGTGAGTGTGCCTCCATAAGATCCAGTCCAATTTCTTGGGACATTCTTAGGGTCTTGATCTCAAATTCAATTGGAAAGTTAGGTTCTTTTCCATTGACTAGATGATAAGGAAACTAGCCAGTAGGGTTACGCCATGTTGTGCGATAGGACCATAAGGCATTTGGAAGATCAGCTACCCAATTCTAATGGTTTGTTGAGACTGTTTTTGTCAAAATTGCCTCCAAGAAATTATTGGTACTTTCTACTTGTATGTTTTCCTATGGGTGGTATGGGGAGGTAACTATGTGTTGAATATGATAATTTCACAGAGTGGTCGTGATTTTATAGGTTTTAAATTGTGACCCTCGATCACTGATTACTTCCCTGGGTAATCCATAGCGTACAAATAATTCGAAGAGAAACTTAATGACTGCTTCCTCCATTACATTTGACAAGGCTACTGCCTCTACCCATTTGGTCATATAGTCTATTGCAACTAGTATATAGGCATTCTGGTTTGATTTTGGCTTGAAGGGGCCAACAAAGTTCAGTGCCCATCTCTTCAAAGGTCCTGCCACCACTTGTGCTTGTAGGAGTATTTCATCAACTTGACTCGGTCAACCCATCCTATGACAACTGTCACAGGCCTAGACATATTTCTTTATGTATTTGAATATTGAGGGTCAATAGTAGCCCATCTGTAAAATCTTATGCCTAGTTCTGCGTTCTAGAAAATGTCTGCCACAAGGCTCATCATGACCTGCCTTCAAGACATCGTAAATTTCATCATCTCTTACACATCTTCGGATCTGGAGGTTAGCCCCTGTGTGGAAAAGATATCCACCAATCCAGGTGAACCATGCACTGTGTTGGATGATCAGTTTCCTTTCTCTTAATGATAGGTGTGCTGGTAGTTTCCCCGCTCCCAGATAATTTGCCACATAAGCATGCCATGGTGTCTTAATAGTGAGAATGAATAGGTGTTCATATGGAAATTGGTCTTCTACTGTCAAAGAGACATTTGTTTTGGGTACACGAGACAAGAAATCTGCATTGAGATTCTCTCTTCTGGGTCGATCCTTGATGGTGATGTTTAATTCCTGCAATAGTAATAACCACCGAGTAACCCGCCCATGTAATCGGTTTGTTAGATAAATATTTAATAGCAAAATGATCAGTATACAGAATAACTGGATAGTCTGTTATATAGTGGAGAAATTTATTGATAGAATGTATAACGGCTAAAAATTCTTTTTATGTTATTGTGTAATTTAATTCAGTGGGAGTAAGATTTTTGCTAATAAAATAAATAGCATAAGGTTTCTTGTCTTCTTCATGTCCAAGTATAGCGCCTATGGTGATATATGATGCATCTGTAGAGATGTGGAATGGTAATTTCCAGTTTGGTCCTCTTGGCATCGGTGTTGTTGAAACCAACCTTTTGAGTTTTGCAAACACAACATCACATTTATCATACCACTAAAATTACACATTACCAGTTAAAGCATGTAAAGATGCAGCTATTATTGAAAAAAATTCTATGAATCTGCAATAATATCTTGCACAGCCAAGGAAACTATGTACCTCAGTTTGTGTACGAGGTGTAGGTAGATTAAGGATTACCTCTATTTTTGTTGGATCTACCTTGATTCCATCTGCAGAAACATAGTTTCCTAGTACCACACCTTCAGTCATCATCATATGAAACTTCTCATGACTCAAGCATATCCTAGTAGTAATGCATCATTCCAGTACCTTTTCCAGATTTCTTAGAGGTTGATCAAAATCAGTACCATAAGGGGTGAAATCATCCATGTAAACTTAAAGTCCTTCATTTATCAAATTAGAAAATATGCTCAGAATGGCTCTCTAGAATTTGGTTGGCGCATTACATAATCCAAAGGGAAATACTCTATATGCAAAGGTACCCCAAGGACATGTAAATGTAGTTTTATCCTGGTCTTCTGGAGCAATCTGAATCTGATTATAACCACTAAATCCATCTAGGAAGGAGAAAAATTGCGTCTCTGCTAAAGTATCAAGGACCTGGTCAATAAAAGGTAGGGGAAAATGGTCCTTCTAGGTAGCTTTATCGAGTTCTCTGTAGTCTACACAGATCCTCCATTTTCCATTCTTCTTGGGGATGATTACTAGTGGAGATACCCACCGACTTTCTAAAATAGGGTATATGAAATCTACATCCAACAGTTTTTGTAACTCTTCTTTAACAACATCCCTGAGATGAGGATTCAATATTCGTTGGGGCTATCAGATGGGTCGGGAATCTTTCTCAATATAGATATGATGTGTACAGAGTTGAGGGTCAATGCCCTTCATGTCGCGATACTCCCAAGCAAAATCCTACTGATATTTAGAAAGGATATGAATCATTTTTTGTTGTTGTTTCTCATTCAAATTAGCATTAACATTCAAAAACCTCCCTAGTGCAATTTCAACTGATATGATATTATGGATCGTAGTAGTGGGAATCTGTTGCTCCATCAATTCTTCCAAAGGATCTCCCTATGCTTCATTATCTAAAATAACTCTTATCATTTGACATGTTGGGTTGCTTATAACAGCTAGGTTGTTAATGAAGCTACTAATCACATCATCTTCTAGTTGGTTTTTGAGTCTGAGAGCTTCTTCCAGTGTGAGAGGAGATCGTAGATTCTTTTCTAGATATCTAGGTGGTGGGAACTGTTGATGTATGATAGGCGGACTTGGTTTAGCTGGAGAATACATGATGAGGTTCTTTGTAGCACTTCCTCTAGAAATTGTCATGTTTGCTGTGTGACATCCTATCTGTGTATCTGATGTTGCAAGCCATGGTATTCCCAATATCAATGGGTGTCCATCAAGTCTACTTCTTGGGTTGATAACTAGGAAATCAGTTGGGTATTCCCAAGAGTCGACCGAAATTGCTACATATTTTAATGTGTTGACTGGTTTAACCATTGATCTATCAGCCAATTGTAACATAATTGAAATAGGTTCGAAGGATGTGATACCCAGGACGTTACAAGTCTCAATGGTCAAAATATTAATGGCTGCCCCCAAATCCACTAGTGTATTTGGAAAAAAACAACCCTGTATCTGAACTGTTACCACTAGATTCCCTAGATCTGCATACTTGAACAACTCTTGCTTGCCTAAAATGAGATCGGACAAGGATCCTACCATGTGAACAGTTGATGGATTTTTAGCTTTCCTGATAGGCTTCTTCCCACATAATTCCTTAATTGTCTTTGCATAAATTGGGATGTCTTACAGATCCTGTAGGAGTGGGATATTAACATATAGATTCTCTAGTTCCCCTACAATATCGAAGTTAGGATATACATATGGTATTTCTATCATTACCCTCTCGGTAAATGGGGTAGGAGGAATTACGTCCTCATCAGGATTATGTTGCTCGACTGTGTTTCCCCCCTCCTCTTCTTATAGTCGAGGGTGTTATTGTTGGTTGTATATTATTTTCATTCTCCTGTTCTTGGTGAATGTCACTTTATTCAGGATAAATCATACATCATGACCTCAACCGGAGTTCGTTGCACCCTACTGAGTTGATTTCCCCTTCCAAATTCTCAACAATTTGCACAAACTGGGCTGGTCTTTTTTTAGGATTTGGGTTGGGTTGAGCTAGTAATTGAGGGTGCATTTGAGGTTGAGGGTTCTGGGGTAATTGAAGTGGGGCTTGGAAAGTGGTTTGAGCTTTAGGGGCCATCCCCATGGGTTGATTGGTCATTCCCATGGGGCCCTGCCAATTTTGATTCCAATTGGGGGCTTGGGCAGCTTTGTTAGTCCACTTTGAAGGATAGGGGTTATTATTTGAATTATGCCAAGATGGGGTAGGGTATTACAAGTTAGGCCAGGTGGGATTTGCAGCTGATTGATTTGGCCAAGGTGCAATAGGATATTGTTGGGACTCCCATGTGGGGTTATAAAATGGTTGGCCTTGCCATGTGTTTCCAGAATTATGTTGTTGATTATACTGCCCAGAAAAGAAAGAACAGGGATCTTGTAGCATGCCTAGGGGACAACCCTGTCATTGGTGATGTTGAGCTATCAGATATACTGGTTATGTTTCCTATTCCACTTCTTTAAAGACATCTTTTATTCCTGGGAGCGATGGGCATTGCTCCATCGCATGGTCCTTGGCACAGATGGTGCAAACTCGAACCACATCCAAAGTACATTCCCTCGGACCATGTTTCTTTCTACATCGGTGGAAAAATATGGCCAATGACTACTTTGCTTCTGTATGTTTTCGTTTAGCCTGTAGAACATCAAATTGTGTAGTCAGAGTACTCAAAATGTTGTTTTAAAAAAATTTTAAAATATTACCAACTTCTACTCGGGTGACACCCTCGCTAGTAATGTTGCTATTTCTAGTGAGAAAAGCCCTCATTCCCGATCTGGTTCATGTACTTCCACATGAACACATGATGCACAATTGGATAATGGTATCATAATTTTCTTGATAAATATCACCTTTCCCCATTAAATTCAATGTTTCTACCCATTCATCCTTTATACCTTTTATCAGAGTGGGTTTAAGTACCTCACCTGGTAGTGTACCGTAAGGTGATCTCTGGAAGTTATATTGAAATCTTTCAACATATTCTTCTAGTGTTTCATTTTCTTTTGCAGTCATTTGAAATATTCCGTCTTTTAAATCCCTGGTTCTACAGTAGTCTTGATATTTCTTAAGGAAGGCTTGTTTCATTTCATCCCATGAATTTATAGTTCCCCCTCCTAGTCCTGTAAACCATTGTAGAGTTTCTCCTTTCAAAGTGGAAGGAAACAGTTTTAGTTTCTAGGGATCAGAGGTGTAGTCATAGCCTCTACACAGGACCTCAAATTTGAACAAGAATGCATCAGGGTCCTCTGATATCAATCCATGAAAGGTTGGGAGATTTTGCAGTGGAATGGATTTCATTGGAGCATTAGCAACTGGATCAACTATAGGATATTCCAAAGTGGAATTTTGGGTCCCCAATTGATTTGCCTGTGTCATTTGGTTGAAAATACGCCAATAACCTTCAGGAATATCTTGGTCTGGGTGTTCTATTCGAGGTGGTTGATTATTTGGTCCCTTAGGATATTTAATCGCACCGCCTATATCTGGGATTTTAGGTGTTCCTTCTTTTATCAGAATCACAGGCGATATAGGTTTAGGTGGTGGTGGGTTTGCCTCAGCAACTCCACTGGTCTCCCCTTCTCCTTCTTCCAAATTACAAGAATTTCCCTTGTCTAAAGGGATGAGAGGCGGAGTATGTGTGTTTTGGAAACTTTGCTCAGTCCCTTCAGTTCCGCTATGAACCTCGGCATGAGCTCCATTTGGTGAATTTGCTACTTGAGGGATTCAGGTGGATCCTTTTCAAGGTCCAATCGAGGCTTGAGATTCAACTTTTCAAATGATTTCATCTATGAAAGTGCTTCTTCCACGGGGCACCGGACCCTGGGCTTTTGTAGTTTTTGGTAGGGGTTTTGGTTTTTTAAGGTTCTTTCTTCTTAGTCATACACACAAACACAAAATTTAAGCACCTATATAACCTCTATGCATCAGTTGAAGGTAGGTGTTGGCACAAGAATTTTGCTTGTTGCCTACGTAGGTTCTTACCTTTCATTTTCAATACCTCATCCTCCAGAGATGCAACCTATGTTATCTTTGACATTCTCCCTGGCAACGACACCAAAATGTTGGGCTCCAAAGATTTCCTAAAAACAACCTTAGTTTAACATTAATTTATCAACCGAGGATTCGTCTTTTCTTTCAAGAATATCAACAAAGTCTATGCAGATAGTTGTAGAAGTTAAAATCATGTAGTCAAAGAAAATCCGAGTTTATCAATAATCAAGTTCCTCACACATTCATTAAAAAATCTAAAACTAAGATCTTACTCAACAGAATTGAAATCTAATCAATAACATACTGTGAATTAAAAGCATTAACTGAATTGTTGAATTCATCTAGCTAAGAAACAATAATTTAATCTATGAAAAATACTTAATAAACCAAACTATCAATGATTGTCTAACCTGCTGGAAAATAACATCTAAGTACTATAAAATTGAGAAGGAATAGCAAATGCAAATTTAAGCGAAGGAACAAAAATTGTAAATTTAATAAAAGGAACAACGCATGTGAAAATGAGAGGAACTTTCAAACGATAAACTACAACAATGGGAAATGGAACAACAATCAATAACATTCAAATGAAACATATATCCTCTGTAATTACATAGCATAACCAATTTATGAAAACATAAACACACTCATGCATTTATCTTAACTGTTGCAAAGAGATTTAAATCACGAAACTGAAATCAAATTGATACGATTACAGATTGAGACAGTAACTCCTTCCAACTGGGCCCACAGTCTTCAGAAGTTACTGCTACTAGAAACTCAGTACGCAAAGATGCTAAAAACGCACACGGCTTCTATTAATTCAATAATTAGTAAAACATTTACAATGGACTGCTTGTACAGAGCAATTCAGAGATTCGAATGCTTGGATATATTTCTTGGTTTTTTCTCTATGGTTCATCACCCTCTATATATTACAATGATATGGGTAAATTAAGCTATCCTGAGGATCGATAAATCCTTAGGATTGCTTTTACTATTTATAAAGATTACAAAATAGAGAGTCAATCTTCCTCAAAACTGCTTTGCGCCTAATTTCTTCGACCTACAATAGTCTATAAATCTTCATAATATTCTTATCTATCTTGATTTTAACCATAATCGTTCATTTATGCAATAAAATCAAACAATTCAAACCGAAATTTATAAATTATCTAATATCACTCAATACCATTTCTAGAAGACTTTTTAATCATTTTATTTCCTAATTATTTCTAATTACTAGAAAATTCAATCAAGAATATATCATAAACCATGGGAATAAGGAGAATATTTATACCTTTTTCAAAACTCAGCACCCCCTGTGTCGAATTTGTAGTGTGCCTCATTGAGAGAAACCCTAGTTATGGAGATCCTCTAAAAAAAACATTATTGGGCGACGAAATCACAAGAGAGGGGTCCCCTTAGCTAGAATATGGTGCCACGAGTCCAACAGAACTGGTGTTTCATCGATCCAAGGCACGGTTTGGGTGCTATGGCGAGTTGTAACTCACCTCTTGAAGTCATTGAGGGACATAATGACAATTTGGTCTGGGGGTAAAAAATCACAATCGGGCGACGTAACTAAGTTTCGTAAGATCCAGAAGGTGTGTATGACCAACACCCACAGGACCATAGTGCCCACAATCGCTCGACATAGGGGTTTTAAAAGTTGACCCCCTGTGTCAAATTTTCATTGTGACTCACTGAGCTAAACCCTAGTTCTGGAGATCCTCTAACAAACACTTTTCTAGGCAACAGAATCACAAGAGAGAGGTCCCCCTAGCTGGAATCTAGTGTCAGGAGTCCAACATAACTGGTGTTTCATCGATCTAAGGCACGGTTTGGGTGCTATGGCGAGTTTCAACTCACCTATTAAAGTCATTCAGGGACACAATGACAATTTGGTCTGGGGTCACAAAATCACAATCGGTCAACGTAACTGAGTTATGTAAGCTCTGGAAGGTGTGTATGAACAATGCCCACGCAACCATGGTTCCCACAATCGCCCGACACAGGGGCTTTGAAAGTTGACCCCTGTCTTAGATTTGCATTGTGCCTCACTGAGCTAAACCCTAGTTATGGAGATCCTTTAAAAAACACTTTTCTAAGAGATGAAAACACAAGAGAGGGGTCCCCCTAGATGGAATTAGGTGCCAGGAGTCCAACATAACTAGCATTTTTTCGATTTGATGCACGGTTTGGGTGTTATGGCGAGTTGCAACTCTCCTCTTGAAGTCATTCAGGCACTACTGCATTTGGGTCAAATTCTGACGGCGCGTTCGATGCAATTTCCACTTTCTATTGTCGGAAGACCGACAAACCTCGGACCCCCTCAAATGTCGTTTCACATGACGTCATTTTTCCAACGACCACATTTTCGTCTATATTGTGACGTTTCAAACGTGGCAAGAGAGACGTTGCAAACGTGGCAAGACTGACGTTTCAAACGTGGCAAGAGAGACGTTGCAAACATGGCAAGAACGACATTTCAAACGTGGCAATTGAGACATTGCAAACGTGGCAAGTGAGACGTTTCAGAGGTGGCAAGAGAGACGCTTCAAAGGTGGTAAGACCGACATTTCAAACGTGGCAAGTGAGACATTTCAGACGTGGCAAGAGAGACGTTTCAAAGGTGGAAAAAGAGACGTTTCAAAGGTGGCAAGAGAGACGTTCTAAAGGTGGCAAGACCGACGAGACGAGGTATTAGCTCCGACGTGGTTGCTATGGGAGAAACACTCTTGGACGTCACAAGAACGACGTCCATCAGGTGGCAACAACGACGGCCAGGAGTTACTAGCTCCGATGTGGTTGCTATGGGAGTGACAATCTTGGAGTTGGAAAGAGAGACGTTAAGAACGTGGGAAGAGAGACGTTAAGAGGTATCATCTCCGACGTGGTTTCTACGGGAGCGACACTCCAAGATGTCACAATAGCGACTATGTTGTAGATATTTAAAAAAAAATACAATATCAATACTAAGAAGGACAGGTACATTAAACTTTGCTAAGATACTAGCCATATCAATATTTAAATCTATATCATTGATCTTAGGCAAGGTTGGTTGAGGAGGAGGACTATCTTCCAATGGTAAAGGGGGTCTTGTCTAATGAGGTTTAGGATCACTAGGATATGTCTCGGGTGTGTTATCACATGAACTCGCAATTGTTGAGCTAAAGTCCAAAAGCTCAAGTGCAATCATGCATAATAAGACTGCAAAAATATACTAGAGAGTAAGTCCCTATTTTTAGATAGGATCAAAATAATATTATACTTTCTTGGGTATGTCGAAACAAGTGCCATCCAATACAAGATCCTATATACCAATGAGATATCTAAGTAACAGAAATTTCAGAGCCTTCATTGAAACCTCTGACAATTTGTTTGACATTTAGCAGACAATTATATCATCAATAATACAACTTGAAGTCATTGCAGGTATTGCTTTGTATCCTTTGGCTAGAACAAAAAATTCACACGTAGCATGCAAGTGTTCTATATATATACATTGAGCAGAAGAGAAAATTCATAGAATGCAAATTGTAGCAATTCGAAACAACCATAACAGATTTGGACTCCAGATATAAAGCTCATAATATCTCATGCCAAGACATTTGAAAATG
>ML777259.1:1086568-1096706 GCA_009831015.1 Picea engelmannii | reverse complement strand
AACTCTAATGTTTTCTGACATTCTTCCCCACAGACTTATACTGAAACAAATATCTATTTTTTGTTCGCCGAGAAGACCCGCAAACCCTTTTTGAAGCATCGTTATTATAGCAAACTTGTCGCAACATCCGTCAAATGCAACATTTTTATAGATTTTGTAACGTCGCAATTCCGACGTTAAAAAGTCCTAAGTTACCGTTGGTATTTTGACTTGGTGAACATACTAAGGTGACTGTTGGAGGGGAAAACCTAGTTTCCAAAACGTCACAATTGCGACATACATCTTCACAAACATGGCAAGAGAGACGTTCCAGTGGAAAACGTGGAAATACCAACGTTAACATGGCAAGACCGACGTTAACGTGGCAATTCCGACATACATCTTCACAAACGTGGCAGGAGAGACGTTCCAGTGGAAAACCTGGCAAGAGAGACGTTCCAGTGGAAAAAGTGGCAAGAGCGACGTTAACGTGGCAAGACAGACGTTAACGTGGCAATTGCGACATACATCTTCACAAACGTGGCAAGAGAGATGTTCCAGTGGAAAATGTGGCAAGAGAGACGTTCCAGTGGAAAACATGGTAAGAGCGACGTTAACGTGGCAAGAGCGACGTTAACGTGGCAAGAGAGACGTCAATGTGGCAAGACCGACGTTATCGGGCAACATGAATTTTTTTTTTTATAAATTTCCTCTATTTTGCGACAATATGGACAATTTTGTCCATAACGCCGCAAACAAAACGTCGGAATTTTTACAATATGTAGTAGTGAGGGACACAATGACAATTTGGTTCAAGGGCACAAAATCACAACCAAGCGATGTAACTGAGTTTTGTAAGCTCCATAAAGTGTGTACAACTAGCACCCACATGACCACAGTGCCCACAATTTCCCAACACAGGGGATTTGAAAGTTGACCCCCTGTGTTGGATTTACATTGTGCCTCACTAAGCTAAACCCTAGTTCTAGAGATCCTCTAACAAACACTTTTATGGGCGATGGAATCAAAGGAGAGGGGTACCCCTAGCTGGAAGCAGGTGCCAGGAGTCCAACATAACTAGTGTTTTGTTGATCCGAGCATGGTGTAATGGGAAACATGCCTCCTTTTAGATGAGGAGAAGGGGGTTAAAATCATGATGAGGTACATGATAATGATGAGGATGAATATGATTTTTCTAGGACATGAGAAATCTAAACCAAACAACAAGTCTTTCCCATGATCCAAACCATGGGTTTCAAGGAAATAAAAGATATGGGAAAATATGAACAAGGCCCATCTGAGCTACCAATTATTGATAAAATACCTAAAGGCCAATGGATGAGATCCACTCCAAATACACCATTTTCTTAAAATGGAGAGCTACATTCTATATTTACCCCACCAACAAATAAGAAGGATGAATGTGAGAATATGATAGGGGATTTGAGTTAGAGGACTCTAGTACTTGTTATTATCAATCCATTCCAACCCCATTAGGAGAAATATGTTCATGAAGGGAAACACGGATCAATAAAAATGTTTATTTTATTTGACCATGCCATTCTTCTAAGACTCTATAAGAGAAAGAGAGAAAAGGGACCAAAAAAAATTGTATAGTTGCACTAGAGACTTCTGACTCAAGCTAACATAAATAAACAACTCAATACAAGAAATGCAAATTGACATATTAACATAACAATATCCAACTAAGTTATTGAAAGTCAACTAATGATACCTTATTCTCCATCCAGATAACAAAATCGGACCACATTTTTTCCTGTATCATCTTGAATTCGTATTGTGATGGATAATGGCCATATTGTTGCTCCTGTCAAAATGTGGCAGATGGACTAGTTAAAGTAATTAATATGCAATCATTTACTTTTTGTACAAAATTTTAAAAAAATATCATTTCAGATATTCCCAGGATTTACAAACTTGCATATTAAGGCTTCTATTCTTGTTCGGCCACTATGATGTGTGGCACGAAATTTGGCAAGCCTGTCCTTCGAGGTCTTGTCCTGAAACATACACTTATTCAATTTAGATTATGCACCAGTAAAATATAAAAATCGTTTAATGAATTTGAAATAATCTAGTGTCGAAAATTCAAATACATGTATGCTCTCCTCACTGGACTTCCTCCGTGCATATGCTCTGTCATATGATTTCATGATCTCTTTCCATACTTTCACACTTACATCAATTGGCCTTCTTTTGTTCCTTAGCTCGAGAGGAATTCCTTTTATCTTTTTTGTTTGGTTGCAACAAAATCTCTTGCAATTTTGAGTCATTTGTTTTTTTATCTGCTTTACTGACCAACTTGTCTCAAATGCAGTCTCCATTTCATTGATGACTTATTTTTGAAGGTGCAAGGGTATCTTCAAGAATGGAAGATGTATATGGTATTTGAAGTGTTGAAGGCATGATTCCTTCAACCTATGAATGAACACTTTCCCGACATCTGTCATTCTGATATTCCCATAAACAACATCATATTCTACCTTGGTTTTGTATGTACCAATGCAAGATGCATATAATGTATTGGTGGTGGAAGAAATCTATGACCCAGAAGTGGTTGGTACATTAGACATCTCTACTCCATGTTCCACATTCTTAGATTTTATTGAGATTGAATTTCTCCTTGATCTTTTGCACGATCTAAAAATTGATGGGGAATTAATTGATTCCCTTTGAGAGGGTTGGTTTGGTTGGACTAATTCAGTGCCTTTAGTAGATCCTTCTTCCACATATTTGGCAAGCATGTACAAGTCCATACCTTCTAGTTTCTTCACTGTTTCTACCCCCAATATAGAAGCCATTACCTTTTTCAATTTCTTTGGGTCATGTCCCTATATATGTACGATAAATTTGTTATTTTAAATTTAAAAATAAAAACAATAAACCCTATATATACAGAGGAAATGTATTCTTTTATAATTTGAAACAAAAAAGCTAAAAAATACAATTCAGACAAGCAATGGAACATGCAAAAATCTATAAATTGAGTATGAAATACCTCATTATGGAAAGAATCAGATCCCTTTGCTCATTTCCCTCTATTGCTTGACATTTTTTGACGTCCTAGGGAGAATTGTTTTCCTCCAGACTGTGGAAAATCCCTTTCTTTTCTCTATATCAATTGAAATAGCCAGTGGGATTATAGATCGCTCAATTTGTTACGAATCAACGAGATAAAGTGGATATAGATCATTTGTGGGTGGTGTTTTCTTACTCTTCCTTATTGTTCATCATATGTGGGTGGATATAGATCAACAATGAGATTTCTTATTGTTCCTTTGTGTCGATCAACTGCCTCTGTCTCTGCAGGTGAGGATCTTCCCACGCTTGCCCCTGCGTTCTTACTGTTCCTTTGCATCAATCAAATGTCTATGCCTCTGCGGATGAGTATCTTCCCATGCTTTCCCCTTCCTTCTTACTGCTCCTTTGCGTCGATCATCTGCCTCTGTCTCTGCGGGTGAGGATCTTCCCATGCTTGCCCCTACATTTTCTCTGGGTGGTTCTTTTGGGTATGAGATTTTTTTTACAATGCATGGGGACATGAGATTACCTGCACATTGGTGTACATGTTTTATTTTGGTGCGTGTGGGATCTAAAATTGTGAATGGAGATTTGAGAATGCACAAACGCTTGCTTTTGGGTGTGCATGGGATCTAAAATCATGAAGGGATATTCATGAATGCACAAAAGCTTTATTTTGTGTGTGTATGGGTTCTATTGCATGAATGTTTTCTTTAATTTCATGTTATCCAAATCTGAATAATGAATTTTGTGCTATGCGTGGGCTCTATTATTAATTTTTGTTTTCCTTTACTATTCGTCTCTAAATTGGGTGCCATTAGCTTCGAACTTAGCACCCCAAGTTGATTTCATTTTTCCACAAGATGGTGCTAAATCCGACACTAATGGCGCCCAATTTAGAGCTGAATAGTAAAGGAAAACAAAATCAATAATAGAGGTGACTCTTTGTAAACCATATAATCAATTGATGTGACTCTTTGTAATTTCCTTTTGTTGGGATTTGACTCTTATTCATCCACTTGTAATGAGGTGTAACTTACATGCCTTACATGTGGCCTTCATGATTCTCTTGTTTCCAATGACAAGGATGATGTGGGTATTTCTCCTTTGTCAATAAAGTAGCCATGGTTTCCTTCCTAGGTTTTATGGGTTCTTGCATGAAGACAAAAGGCCCAACAAAGACTCTAACCTTGAGGGAAATCTTGATCTATGATCTCCCCTACTAACTTGATTGATGGTGGTTAACCTTGAGGGAAATATTGATCTATGATCTCCCCTCCTAACTTGATTGATGGTGGTTGAACCCTTTGGTCATTCCCAGTTTCCTTTGGACCAAGTGTTGGCTTGGTAAGTTGAAAGATACTACTCAAATCCCCTGCGTGGAGGTGCCTCAATCCTTGAAGCTCTCCCTTTGCAGGTTCTCTCTCTACTACATAACAACATTTATAACTAATGGATATCCATATAATCTATTGAGGTGAGAAACCCTATGCAATCATTGGATTTCCTTTTAATTTAATTCCTCTCAAGATTCAATTATGAGGTAAGAGGGTGTAGTTTGCCATATAGGTAATTTTAGATCACTATCATCCAAGATCTAAAAATGCATCATTATTGTGCCCATGTATGCCTATTGGAATATTTTAACTTGACACATGAAAATTATAGACCAAGATACTACCATGGTATCCTTGTATTTTTTCCCATCCCATGGCATCCTTGGATGTTGTCCCATTCCATATGTAAAAGTCCATATAAACCTTTGGAAAAATGTGAAAGGCAAAGGTTATGAAAATATTTAAGCTACACAAAGGCATGGCTCAAAGGAGGGGAGATTGATGTTCCATGGTTCAAGCTCCATGCACCACATAAGGACTAAGCCATCAAACCTTGAAAGAAATAAACCAAGGCAAAAGGCACAAGTTAAAAGGAAAGTGAAGCTTTGGTCATGCGATAGTAGGAGTAACCTTTGCACTCCATGCAAATCTTGTTTCTCTATGCCCTATAAGTATGCAAAGTATATAGATTGCATTTTTTTATGCTTTTCACTTTTAGGTTGCATTTTTTTATGCTTTTCATCTAGAAAATGAGCCCATTCTTTTAGGTTGCATTGTCTTATGTTTTTCATCTAGAAAAAGAGCCCATTATTTATAATAAACACTTTAAAATGAATTACATGAACATAAATCTTAGAACAACATTTTTCTTGAGTTGCATTTGATACAAATTTTGTAGGAGCACCATTCAATATATGGTTAGCACAATTGATTGCTTGTACCAAAAATTTGCATGTTTGGTTCTTTGATTGAACCATACAATTAGCCATTTCTTTAACTGTTTGATTCTTATGTTCAACTATCCCATTCTATTGTGGTTTATAATGGAAATGTATTATGCATATGAATACCATTTTTAGAGAAAATTTCAATAAATTTTTTATTAACTTATTCTCTCCCATTATTACTCAAAAGTATTTTGATCAGATGTCTTGCTTTATTTTCAATCAATGCTTTGACAAAAAATAAGATATTAAAAAAATCATATTTTATTTTTAATAATTAATTCCATGTGCATCAAGAGTAGTCATCAATGGAAGTGAGAATGTATAATTCACCTAAAATGATGAAATGGGGAATGGCCAACTGATATCACTTTGAACCAATTCAAGTGTTTTTTGTGTTTCTTGTGAATGCATAGATGCAAACGATCTCTTTTATATCCACCGAAGACATAAACATGAAAAAATCCATTATTTCACAAGATAGGCAGTAGGCCATGGGATATTTGGTGCTTTAAGAGTTGTTGTGAGTAGTAGTTCAAATGATCAAATTTCTCGTGCGAAAGTTTGCCCAAGTCATCACTGTGAGCAATGAATATGGTGGTAGTCATGAGGGTTGAAACCTATAAAATTTGTATAGCCTTGAAGAACCATGAACATGTCCTAATAAAATTATAATAAATTAATCCTTTAGATATTTAATTACAACATTGTGAGGTGAAGACTCAACAATTTTTCCATTACTTGAATGAGTAATTTGAGAAATTAAAAGAAAATTAGCTCATAGATTACGAACTTAGAATACATTGTTAAATTTACCATTACAGAGATCTTTTTTTTCTCCATGTATAACATACAAAGGATAACTATCATCCAAAATTTTAAAAGTTTAAAAGTATGCACAACAACCAATAGGGCTACTGTGTGTCAAGACTACCTTTGAAAATGATAAATTATAGCTTGAAATCACAATTAGATGAATCAAGAGTAGAAATTTTCACTCTTGAATTTAGACTCAACTAAGAACAAAAAATAAGTTGTCTCTAGTTCCCATACAGGCCATGACCAAAGATCCAAATACAAATCAATTGAAGGAGATGATAGATGAATTGGTTAGGGAATTAAAGGCATATGAAAGACAATAATCAATAGATTGAATCGGTGGTTGTCCTTGCATGGGCCTTGGTTGAAAAAAGAAAAGAAGATATGAAGAAACAAGGACAAAAATTAAGTATTAAATCTTTAATGTGGGATTTAATTATGAGAGTCATTCCTTTCCTTAGAAATAAGTTGGAATTCTAATCAAAATTTGATGAGATGCATTGATAAATGAGGCAAATTTTGGATTAAAATAGAGATTAGGTGGAAAAAAAGGTTCATATTATAAACCTTTTGCATTTTCATGAATGATGTGCCATATATGGAGACATGTGGGCTACCCTCCCCTTGGGATGATAATTTGGTTTTGCATAGCCGAAGAAAATATGATGAAAAATTGGGGGCTATAGAAAGAGAATTACTAGATGGGGTAGATCAAGGGGATAATCTGATAGCTTTGAATATTTTGGATCATGTACAATTTTCCATCTTAGAATGGACTCTAACTCAAAGGTTCCTCTAAATCCTACCCATAGTATATTTCACTAAGAAGGTCGAGTTGGATAAGTCCTTCCAAGACATCAAAGGTGGAAGAAACTTACAAGAAAATGATTCACAATGGTTAAGCATGGTGTATGATAAATCCACCAATAGACCAAATCCAACTCTATACATTGTTAAATTAGGAACTTAGAATACATTGTTAAATTGACCATTACAAAGATCTCTTTTTTCTCCATGTATAACATCCAAAGGATAACTATCATCCAAAAAAAATTATTGGGTTGTACAATAAACCTTATTATTAACCATATGATAACTAGAGAAAAAAACCTTATTATTAACCATATGATGAGAATCCCTTGAGTCTAAAATCCATTCATGATTTGGTTGACATGCCATTATAAAAAGAATGAGTTGCATAAGAAGTAGAAGAGGAGGAAGTATTGAACCCAATTTTATGTGTTTTCATGGTTTATTTCAATGGTTGCATCTTCTTCCTGCAATATTCATCAAGATGTCCACCTTTACGATAAAAGGAACAAGACCTAAGTGGATTTGTTTTCACTTGGTTCCTTGATGAGACTTTGTCAGGAGGAGTCATTGTAGGTGAATTAGCGACTTTGAGTATTTTGGCTCTTTTGAACTTCCTCTTGAAGGGTTTGGAGTTGTTGTTATTGTGAGGAAACAAGGCTTTCTACTTATGACCTATATCAAGTGCACCCATATACAAAATCTATTATTTCTCATGTACCACAAAGGTATGAATTTTACAAGTTTCTCCTAATGCATCTTTAGTGGAATAAAATGGAGATTGAATTTTGTGTTGTATTCTTTAATTTGAGGAAATTATAAGGATTAAGACCTATGAGTTGATTTTCCAACTAATTAGCATAAATTAAACTTATTTTCACAAGGAGTTGTTCAAACTTTATCCATGCTTCTTGCACACTGAATATGGATTTTTAGATCTTCATATATTGGCATGCCACCAAAATATCTAGATTCATCATTATGATTTAGCCACTTTCCATATTTGTTATTGACCAATTGTGTTGCATCTAAACCAAGAGTGACTTAATACATCCATTTAATCCAGAGTATATCCTCCATATATAATTTCTAGGAATAATAATATACATTATTTTATCAAACTTCAAGAGAATCAATTTTTCAAAGTAAAAAGTTATAATGAAGGATTGGTTGAAATAACTGATCAAAATCTGGACCAGGGGTCAAATTTTAGCCCAAAAATCAAAGTTCTCGGAATTGCCTCAAAATGAACGGGTGCGTAGCCCTCATCATTGCGAACCCAATGCAACTCGTTTTGTCTCAAACAGACATCGAGAGCGAGAGATATCACGATCTGTTCGAATCGCCAAACAGGTAAAAAAAAAAATTGTGTTGATTGTGTAGTCCGTACAGTCTGTACAAGCTGACATGGCAGACGCCATACGCTGATGTGGCAGAGGTGACATGGCAGAGCTGAATTGGCACATGATGACATGGTAGTTTCAGATTGGCTGACAGTTGGATGAATCATGTTGTGACACGTGGCATGGTTTGGGCAAATTATGAGGTACCACGTGGCCCAGTCGTGGGCTGCCACGTGGCACCATAGCATTGGTTGTTGGTTCAAAATAATATGGAGTCCGTGGGGATCGAACCCCGGAAATCCCCACCGTGGTCAAGTCTTAACAAAGTCCAACGAACCAACGCACCACGCCATGGTTCTTAACAACCATATGTTTAAATATTTATTTAAGTTTACATTATTGTATGTTGGCGCGGGGGTCGGGCTGGGGCTTAGCCCTAGCCCGTGGTTGTATTGCATTACATATGACCACAGTTAAACAAACGCGGACGGGTTTACATGTTTCAAATGGTTAAGCCCCTATCACATAATCCATCGCCATATGACCCTTGTCCTTTGAATGCGCGGGAGTTATTCCACCATGCAAACGGTTAAACCAAAATGCGCCGACACTTGTCACATGTTTATACGCATGGAAAATGAGCCCTTTTTATGCACGGGACGAGGTCACATGAACCCATATGCCCAACGGCTTGGCGGTTGGGGGTTTTAGTTCTGTTAACGGTTCTACAGTTTATCTCGTTATGCGGTTGTGTGCGTGTGCTAGGTTTTAGCATGAATTTGGAGCGTGCTCTTGGTTGAACGTACAGGAGGTGTGTTTTGGCGAACCAGAGGCAGGAAGCTTGAAGGAAGAGAATGGCACGAGGCCTATCTTCTTCATTTTTTGGCTGAATGAGGTGTCGTAAAAGCCCAGCTAGGGGTTTTTGGACATTCTGAATCCATTGGCACTATTTTCAAATCCATTTGAAGACTTCTTTTGTAGGTTTTTAACCATTGAAGTTTCAGAGAGCTCTAGGGAGCTTGAAGCCCTCATTGATTGAGGTCATGCTCAGATGAGCCTATATTTGTTTTATGTGATTGAATAATCATTTTTGACTAATTATTATGCTCTGAACACTTTGGGATAGGTTTCAGATCCATTTGAGGACTTTTACAGGTGTTTTTTCCAAAGAGAATCTTAGGGAAGCTTAAGGCCACATGTAGAAGAGGTCATGCCCGAATGAGCCATGACCCGTTTTCAGAGTTTTATTAGTCATTTTTGGGGTTTTTATGTAGTCTGATCCCAATGATACAGTCAGAATTTCCATTGGATTTGAGCAGCAACTTGTAAAAGAATTTTTGACAAATTAATCCCAGAGAGCCAAGTCCATTGATGGAGGCTCAAGGAGATGTAGCCCAGAGAGGGGTGAACTCCTTTATCATGTTGTTATTGTTGTGAGTTTGATGGTTTATTTGTTGCAAGTTATGTTGCTGTGTATTTATTTAAAGCACATATTTAACCATTTAAAAGAACATTTTCTCACACATGAACATTTAAAAGAAGATGCATAAACTTGGCACATAATTTATCTTGCATATTTAAACACATGAAGCAAGGTCCTGTAAAGTTTATTTAATGAAGTAGAGGGTGCTTGCATAGCATAACAAGTCAGCCTTCTATTTTTAGATCAGGTGGTATCAGAGCCTAGTTTGTTTTGCTCATGTGATTGCCATTGATAGCTTGAGATTTAGCTATTGGTATTTGTGCAAGTTTTGTGTTGAAGTTTGATATCTTGCAAGGATGGAGGAAGCTTCAAACATTGGTAGTTCTCATACATCTTCATTATCTAAGTTCTTTGACAAAGAGATGTTGAAGGAAATTCTAA
>ML777259.1:1066981-1085917 GCA_009831015.1 Picea engelmannii | reverse complement strand
TTTTGATTATGTTAAGCATGATAAATTTGTATGTAAAAATGGAAGAAAGAATCCATGTACATATTGTGGTTTATATAACCATCATATTTCAAAATGTTGGAAAAGATTGACCACTTTCAGGAAACTTTACAAGCAAAGACAACATGAAAAGAGGATGCAAAAGATTTGCACTCATTGTCAGAAGCGGGGTCATCTCATTGACCAATGTTGGACATTGCATCCAACTACTCATCCACAACATAAGAAATAGTTGGATAAAGAGATTGGCAAGAATGGAAGAGGAGATTCCATCATCGATGTGAGTCAAGATGATTCACAAGAGGACAATTTTCAGCAGAAAAAGTCACCGTTGAGTTGGCTTGGTAAGAAATGGTTGAATTTATTGAGCAAGTAAGGCTTGCATTTTTCTGTTGTAGATGCATATTTCAGCCTTATGTGTGCATTTATATTGAGAGTATGACAAGTTGCAGCATTTTATCATAACTTGTATGATGCAAGTTTTCATGTGAATGCAATTCATTCGAAGGCATTCTTGTTTGTTGCACAACTTCGCCAGGAGGATGTAAAAGTGGAGTATGATGTTTACTTGTTACAGCCATATATATTTTTCATATTCAGCTCTTATGTACCCACATGTTTCGGGTTTATGTACTTATGTTTGTACTGGAAGGAGAGTTGAAGAGACATGCACATGCATTTGTTTTTGTATGTGTAAGCGGTGAACCTGGTGATAGTTCATCATGAATGACTCATGATTGTAACATGATTGTGTATCATGTTTGTCGACTTGTCATTTTGGAAGGTTGATATGTTTCAAATGAGTCTCGATTGGTGTTGATGTTGTCTTGACGACTATGTGTGTCGATCATGTTTTTCGACTTGTGTTTAGTCGATGGTGTTTGTTGGTTTGTAAGTTGATTTTGAGTACACCGAGATGCAGGAAAACACCATGTGCTTTGATGAAGTACAAGATGTGATAGTTTGTTTGAAGAGAAAAAGACTTTGTTGGCATCATTTTCAGTCTTGTATAATTTGTTTTCAAGATTGATGGTTTTCTTGGCTTGTGACAAGATGTCGCAGGAAAGTTTTTACAGCCATTGGAGAGCGGATTGTGTTGACGTCAAAGAGTTCACAAGAGGGACTTGATTCTCAGTGGGAAGGTTGGCAGTCTTCCAAGCACAGAGAGAAAAGTGGGTCAGCAGCAGCTAGAGAACAGTGGTTGAGGGACATAGCCAGTTGCAGTGCAAGGCATGTCAAGGTATCCAGGTGATTGTTGAAAAGACTTTTCAAGTAGAATCAGTTGATATAACTTGAAAGCGGAAGAGTATTGAATCTCAGACAGATAATCATAAGCTTTTGTGGGTCCAAAATCCTTTCAGTGGGAAGGCGTGATCAAAATCTGGACCAGGGGTCAAATTTTAGCCCAAAAATCAAAGTTCTTGGAATTGCCTCAAAAATGAATGGGTGTGTAGCCCTCGTTGTTGCGAACCCAATGCAACTTGTTTCGTCTCAAACGGACATTGGGAGCGAGAGATATCGCGATCTGTTCGAATCGCCAAACAGGGAAAAAAAATGTGCTGACTGTGCAGTTCGTACAGTCCGTACAGGCTGATGTGGTAGAGGTCATACGCTGACATGGAAGAGGTGACGTGGTAGAGCTGAGTTGGCACATGCTGACGTGGTAGTTTCAGATTGGCTGACAGTTGGACGAATCGTGTTGTGACACATGGCATGGTTTTGGAAAATTATGAGGTGCCATGTGGCCCAGTCATGGGCTACCACGTGGCACCATGGCATTGGTTGTTGGTTCAAAATAATATGGATTCCGTGGGGATCGAACCCCAGAACTCCCCACCGTGGTCAAGTCTTAACAAAGCCTGACCAACCAACGCGCCACGCCATGGTTCTTAACAACCATATGTTTAAATATGTATTTAAGTTTACATTATTGTATGTTGGCGCGGAGGTCGGGCTGGGGCTTAGCCCCAGCCCGCGGTTGTATTGCATTACATATGACCACAGTTAAACAAACGCGCGCGGGTTTACATGTTTCAAATGGTTAAGCCTCGGTCACATAATCCATCGCCATATGACCCTTGTCCTTTGAATGTGTGGGAGTTATTCCACCATGCCAACGGTTAAACCAAAATGCATCGACACTTGTCACATGTTTATACGCATGGAAAATGAGCCCTTTTTATGCGCGGGACGAGGTCACATGGACCCATATGTCCAACGGCTTGGCGGTTGGGGGTTTTAGTTCTGTTAACGGTTCTACAGTTTAGCCTGTTATGCGGTTGTGCACGTGTGCTAGGTTTTAGCATGAATTTGGAGTGTGTTCTTGGTTGAACGTACAGGAGGTGTGTTTTGGTGAACCAGAGGCAGCAAGCTTGAAGGAAGAGAATGGCAGGAGGCCTATCTTCTTCATTTTTTGGCCAAATGAGGTGTCATAAAAGCCCAGCTAGGGGTTTTTGGACATTTTGAATCCATTGGCACTGTTTTCAAAGACATTTGAATACTTATTTTGCAGGTTTTTAACCATTGAAGTTTCAGAGAGCTCTAGGGAGCTTGAAGCCCTCATTGATTGAGGTCATGCTCAGATGAGCCTATATTTGTTTTCTGTGATTGAATAATCATTTTTGACTAATTATTATGCTCTAAACACTTTGGGATAGGTTTCAGATCCATTTTAGGACTTTTACAAGTGTTTTTTCCAAAGAGAAGCTCAGGAAAGCTTAAGGCCACATGTAGAAGAGGTCATGCCCGGATGAGCCATGATCCGTTTTCAGAGTTTTATTAGTCATTTTTGGGGTTTTTATGTATTCTGATCCTAATGGTACAGTCATAATTTCCATTGGAGTTGAGCAGCAGCTTGTAAAATAATTTTTGACAAATTAATCCAAGAGAGCCAAGTCCATTGATGGAGGCTCAAGGAGATGTATCCCGGAGAGGGGTGAACTCCTTTATCATGTTGTTATTGTTGTGAGTTTGATGGTTTATTTGTTGCAAGTTATGTTGCTGTGTATTTATTTAAAGCACATATTTAACCATTTAAAAGAACATTTTCTCACACATGAACATTTAAAAGAAGATGCATAAACTTGGCACATAATTTATCTTGCATATTTAAACACATGAAGCAAGGTCCTGTAAAGTTTATTTAATGAAGTAGAGGGTGATTGCATAGCATAACAAGTCAGCCTTCTATTTTCTGATCAATAACCTATACTACTATGTAGACCTTAAAAAGTTACTCAAAATTAATAAAAAATAAAAATTGAATTTGTATGCCCCACACATATTAAAGTTTAAAAGTATGCACAACAGCCAATAGGGTTGTTGTGTGTCAATAATACCTTTAAAAATGATAAAAAATGATAAAATACTCCTTGAAATCACAATTATATGAATGAAGAGTAGCAATTTTCACTCTTGAATTTAGACTCAAACAAGAACAAAAAAAGAAGTTGTCTCTAGTTCCCATACATGCCATGACCAAAGATCCAAATACAAATCAATTGAAGGACATGATAGATGAATTGGTTAGGGAATTAAATGCATATGAAAGATAATAATCAATAGATTGAATAGGTGGTTAGCCTTGCATGGGCCTTGGTTGAAAAAAGAAAATAAGATACGAAGAAACAAGGCAAAAATTGAGAAGTATTAAAGATTTTATGTGGGATTTAATTATGAGAGTCATCCATTGCCTTAGAAATAAGTTGGAATTCTAATCAAAAATTGATGAGCTACATTGATAAATGAGGCAAATTTTGGATGAAAATAGAGATGAGGTGGAAAAAAAGGTTCATATTATAAACCTTTTACATTTTCATGAATGATGTGCCATATATGGAGACATGTGGGCTACCCTCCCCTTGGGATGATAATTTGGTTTTGCATAGCCGAAGAAAACATAATGAAAAAATCGGGGCTATAGAAAGAGAATTACTAGATGTGGTAGATCAAGGGGATAATATGATAGCTTTGAATATTTTGGATCATGTACAATTTTCCGTCTTCGCATGGACTCTAACTCAAAGGTTCCTCTAAATCCTACCCATAGTAGATTTCACTAAAAAGGTCGAGTTGGATAAGGCTTTCCAAGACATCAAAGGTGGAATAAACTTAAAGGAAAATCATTCACAATGGTTAAGCATGGTGTATGAGAATGCCACCAATAGACCAAATCCAACCCTATACATTGTTAAATTAGGAACTTAGAATACATTTTTAAATTGACAATTACAAAGATCTCTTTTTTCTCCATGTATAACATCCAAAGGATAACTATCATCCAAAAAAATATATTGGGTTGTACAAACATCTAGACTAGAGAAAAAATCCTTATTATTAACCATATGATGAGAAGCCCTTGACTCTAAAATCCATTCATGATTTTGTTGACATGCCATTACAAAAATAACAAGAGTTGTAGAAGAAGTAGAAGAGGATGAAGTATCAAACCAAATATTATGTGTTTTCATGGTTTCTTTCAATGGTTGCATCTTCTATCTGCAATCTTCATCAAGATGTACACCTTTACGATAAAAGGAACAAGTCCTAAGTGGATTTTTCTTCTTTAACTTGGTTCCTCATTGTAGTTTAATGAATTGTTGATACTACTGATGATATCAAGGTGCAAGCAAATATTTATTAATGCGATAAATTCTTTGTTGCACACTCATAAAAGATAGATCAAGGAAAGTCTTTAGGTTTAAGTATGATCTCATTGATTGTATTCCGGGAGATATTGCTTATGATCTTGAGGACCAATGCCATGGTAATATGTACAACATGGTGAATACATATTGAAATTCCAAAATTGGTTCCAGATCTCGGTTGCACAGAAAGATTGCCATGGTGATATTGCTTTATTGAGCTTTATGAGAAGAGGCATCAAGTAAATTTATTCAGTCAAGGAAATGGCATGTCGAGGTAAGGCAAGGCATGTCAAGGAAAGGCATGTCAAGGAAAGGAAAGGCATGTCAAGGCAAGGCACGGCATGGAAAGGCAAGGCATCGCAAGGCATGGCATGTCAAGGCATGACATTTCAAGGCAAGGCATGGCATGTCAAGGCAAGGAAAGAATCAATTTGATGGAAAAGTTGAAAATAGTATAATATCAAAACAAGGTAATATCAACAACATTCTCTCGGTTCATATATGTTATGTGACTAATTTCATTGTTGTGTATTACATGACCCATAGGAGTCCATGGACAAAGGACATGGATGACATAGCCCTACTAAATCAATGAGAGGAAAGTGGGTGGCCATAGAATCAGATATAGAATCTGCAAATATAATAAAGGTAAGAAGACAAATCAACCTCAACCAAAGGAGTATGGTGTTTATGAATTCACAAATGCTACAACATAGAAGAGATAAATTTATATAAACTATGTTATATCAATATGTCAAATATATGAGTAAAGTGAGGTTTTGTGTTGGATAGAATATTGGTTGAAATGGTATAATTAGTGTACTAAACATCATGGACAATGTTGTATATTATAGGGGCTAGACAAGACCATGGCAACAGATCGTGTCAAATCAAATAAGGACACAATGGATGTCGTAGGACAACATGTAATCAAATTTTGACTTATCTTAGGAAGAATTTTGTGATACGTCTATCCGTTTTCATAGTATTATTAAAATTTATAGTGTATTATCCAATCTTGAAATAAATTATGAGGCATGTTGTAGATTATTTCATATGGATATTGGAGCAAGTGCACAACCTAAGATCTCAACTAGAAAAAGAAAAAAGACATATGTACGTGGGCGTGGACCTAAAACTATTAAATCACAAAGAACACAGTGGGTGGAAGAGGATATCACAATGGATCCTCCAGACACAACAAATAATTGCACTGAAAAAGAGGTTGGTCAAGACTATTATATTGATGTTTATATGTTCATACCTTTTATAATATAATTAGTTAAGCCATATATGATTATATTTCTTTGAAATTAATACATTTATGATTTATCCAATTGTTTCCAAACATTAAATAATGGTTGTTTTTGTTGATAGGTAGAAGATGATGATGAAATAACAGCTACTAATACCCAAGATCCAACTGGGATATTAATATTTGGATGGGATGATCCAAACCATCCTTTAAACCATACCAAGGTGAAAAGATCATATTTAAAGAGAATTCTACCACCTGAGAAATTTGAATAGCTGATGAGATTAGCATACACTGACGACACGCCACCTAGCCTTACCGATGATGATCATGATAGTGAAAATTCGGTGCAGGAATAAGGATTGAATTAAATGCTTACAGGTTTCTTTGGGGATAGAAACAATGGTGACAACAATGATCATATGGATGACAGTAACAATGATAGCAGGGGTAATTACCGCCAACGTAATGTTGATGATAGCAACCTGAAAGGATCAACCAAGCAAGTAGAAAAGACACCTGTGTTCAAATATGGTGCAATTAGAACCTCAAAACCGACATGCACATTAATATTATTAGAAATCAAGTCACTATTTGATTGGTCAGACAAAGGATTCACCACCCTACTGAAGTGAGTTGAAATCTATTTCTTACAATGCATTGTAAATTGGTGTACGTAATTCATTTATGAACAGTCCTAATACATATTGACATATCAAACATGTTCATCATAAGTCAAACATTCAATTGATCTAATCTTTGGAAATCTTACAAGGCCCTAAAAACCAAAATATTTGTTGAAGATAATGTGTTGCCATCAACTTGCAGAGAGTCACATCAGTTGTTGGTTGAGTTGGGGATTGAATATCAGAAAAATAATTCATGTATAAATGATTGTATTTTATACATATATGAATATCAAGACAAGGTAGAATGCCTTGTATGCAAAGAGAAGAGATATTGTATAGATGTACAAGGTCCTGCAGCTCCAATGAAGGTTTTACGTCACATACCAATTATATCTAGACTTCAACGAATGTTTTGTTGCAAGTCACTTGCACAATTGATGGACTGGCATGCAAAGAATAGGAGTAAATATGGATTCATGCAAATTTTGGCCGACTCCAAAGTACTGAAACACATAGAGGAAAAATGGCCAAGAAAATTCAAAGATGAACCTCGTGGTATCAAGTTTGGTCTTGCAATTGATGGAGTGTTCCCATTTTCTTTCATGATCTCAAATTATAGTGTTTAGCCAGTCGGATTGATAGTATACAATATACCCCCATGGATGAGTGTTAGAAAGGATCACCTTATGCTGACTCTCATTATTCCAGGAAAACATCAAGTTAAAAACATGGATGTTTATCTTGCACCTTTTATTGATGAGATGCAAATGTTATGGAAAGGCATAAGAATTTATGACATGTCACATCCTCCATAAAATAGGTCCTTCATGTTGTATGGTGTGCTATGTTGGACTATTCATGATTTCCCAGGACTTGGTGTTTGTTCCGGTAAGACAAATTGTTTTACATATTTACACTAATAATTTATTTTCATCTGAGCTCTCATACTCAATTCTATATTATTATTTGTATGTTATTAACCTTACTTATTGAATTGCAGGGCTTCAAACAAAGGGGATATTTGCATGTCTGATATGTGTAGAAAAATTCCAAGGGCGGTATTCTAAAGATCTACATAAATTTATTTATGCAAACAAAATGGTTTTTCTACCACCAGATCATAGGTTTAGAAACCGACATAAGAATCAATTTGATGGAAAAGTTGAAAATAGAGGCCCTCCCATGATTATCTGTCCATCTGATTGGCTTAAGAACTATGAAGATGTTGAATTGAAAGTTTGGCATGATTTTTTTGATGGGGGTGATTCTATTGAAAAACCTGAACAAGCTATAATTAAGATGCTAAAAGGGATGAAAAGGAAATCCATATTTTATGATATCCCTTACTGGAAGGATCTATTAATATCTCACCTATTAGATCGTATGCACATCTTCAAAAATGTCTCAGATTCAATATTTCGACATATATCAGACAAGGAGAACGACACCTTGTCTTCGAGGAGAGATATTTCTCTTTCGCGTACAAAATTAGATAGAAAACATTTGTGTCCAAATAGGGAAAATGAATCATATGCATAAGCCCCATGGATTTTGAAAAATAAAGAGCTAGACCAACTAAAAAATGTCATACGTCCAATAAGGACACCTACTGGCTATGGGTCATCATTGGTTAAATCTTTTTACATTTGATGGAAATATCACAGGATTTAAAACACATGATTTTCATAATTTTATTAAGGTATTATATATCATCATTTATATATTTTGATATTTTATTGTGTGACAAAAATAACTAATGAACTTTCATAAATGTGTTTGACAACATATCATTCCATTGGCAATTAGGGGAGATTCATGTCTTACCGTTGACTTGAGGAATGCCATAGTTGAATTGTCAACATTTGCAAGGTATGTGGTATGGAATGTTCATGTGTGATAGACATAGAGATATTGTATTTCATTTTAATTTTTTCCTAAAGTTTCACACTAATTTACTATTCTTATATTAGGTGGGTGACATCTAAGGAGATCCACGGATGTGAAGTGCCAAAATGGAGGAAGAAAATTGCAAAAATTGTATGTGTATTTGAGAAGGATCTCCCTACAAGTTTCATGGACCTACAAGTCCATTTACTTATACACTTAGTCGATGACATTGAATCGGTGGGTGTCGTATCAATGAGGTGGATGTTTTTCTTTGAGAGATATATGAAAACTCTAGAAAGATATGTCCAACAAAATGCACATCCAAAGGGTTGCATGGTTGAAGGGTATGTATCGAATGAAGAATTTTTCTTCCTATGTGAATTCCTTGGTAAGTATTTCGAAGATGGGCCACACTTCTAGGATGAAGAACGAGCATCATATATTATTGATGGAGAAAAAACACAATCTAATGGTGTTCAAGCAGAAATTAGTAAGTAAACTCATTTTCATTGTGGTTGTTTTTATTGCAATCATTAATTTAATATGTAATTTATTTTTCAAATTAACAAAATGGCCTTTGAAGTTTGAAACAAACTTCCTGACATGTAATAGGTGTAGACGAAAGTGCTATACTCGACAAGTTCATTATGTACCACATGGAATTTATGAACAAATGGATAGATTTGTACGATAAAAAAAAAAAGAGAAGTGTTAGAAGAAAGGAAACAAATTAAGAGATCAAACCCAAGGAATACCCCATTTCTTACTTATCTACAAGGGGAATGGGGCAAAGATTGCACACTTGAATGCGTTACTGAACAAACTCAAAATCAAATAGAAGATGTGGGTATAGATTCAAACATAACAAAAGATGAAATCAACATGTCTAGAGGATGTGAAAGAGAGGTACAATTGGAATTTTACAAAATGTTGTTTCCTTACAGTTTTGATACTATTAATTGTTTTATTATTCATCATTTTATTTGTTTTAAACGAAATAAATGGTCTTTCAGAGGCAAGGAAATATCCAACAATGTGGGAATATGGTCGATATTATCGTGTAGAACATGTAGATGTAAAGAGTCGATCCTTCAATTATGGCATCATGGTTGACTTCAAGCAATCTAGTTGATCAAGCTCAAAAGATAAGAATATTATTGAAGGAAATCTACTATATGTTGGGAAAATACAAGAAATTATTGAGTTGGATTATCTCTCTTTTAAATATTGTATTTTTAAGTGTAGATGGTATGAAGCATTTGAGAGGGCACGAAGACATGATACTCATAGTGGATTGTTTTCTATAGTTTCCTCAAGGTTGCTACCAGAGGATAAGGAGCCTTATGTTCTACCAATTCATTGTGAGCAGGCATTTCTTTAACTCAAACTGCAATAAGTGGTAAAGATCAATAATGTATTAATACATTGTTTATTGTGAATATATACATGTGTTTATGAATCAATAATTTTTTTATAACATACGTCTAATATATGTATGTACTCGTTCATATGCAGGTATTTTTCTATGAAGATATTCTAGACCCAAAATGGTTGTTTGTCATACATTATGATCCAATATTAAGGCATGTATTTGACGATGCATTAGTGGATACTAAGCAAAGCAATGATGGTGAACAAAATGAGAGAGATGGATTAGAGAACATCAAAGAAATTAACATCCATGATTATGCTGAAGATGGTTATGTTCAGGCACAAGAAGACAACAATCCAGATTTAGATGATGTTATGGAAGACAACAATATGGATGGTATACAAAATGATGATCCAAATACATCTCGTAAAAATATGGATGATCTACAATCAAATTTCAATGACGATGAAGATGATGCAGGTCAAGATGAGGATGATGGTAATATTAACTACTTGAAAGATCATATGAACATTTAGAATGATGCACTAGATGACATTGTTGTAGACAATGATGTTAATGACCAAGACTTCTATATTTCAGAATTATTTGTAATCCATGTTTAAAAAATAATGATTCTTATGGCCTAGTATTTGAAATGGTTCAGTATTATTTTTGTCAATACAAATTTCCTATTGCAATATCGTTAAAGTGTTCAATATATGGTATGAATTGTTGGCAGAAAAAAATAGGATTACTTTTATGCTTCTTCCATCCATTTTATATCAACATATGTTCACGGAGACACAAAAATTAATAAAATATTAATTCAATATGCAAGTATCTCAGAATGATTTGAATAAGCAACTTTGTTAACTTCATTATTTTTATATTTTTTTCATTTTAATGTTGGGAATAAATTTTTTATTATTTTTTATTAAGAAATAAACATAAAATAATTAAACAAAATAAAATATTTTAATCACCTAGAATTAGGTGAAAATTTAATAAATTAAAGTTCAATTTTACTTTCATATTTCATATCAAAATTACATCAATAATCAATCTCAATGATTTCATTGAGTCTTAATTAAACCCTCCCATACTGTCAATGCATTCTCCTAGTCTAACCATGTAAAAATATGCAAATGTGGAGGATGTTGAATATTATGTGGGGACGTCAGGCATCCTTGACTCTTGAAACCCTCTCATACCATCAAGGCATGTGTCTCGTATAACCATGTCAAATTTTGACCTAAACCCTAACCCCTAATCCATTGATCCTTAAAGCCTTAATCCCTAATCCATAAACCCTTAAGCCCTCAACCTTAGTTAAACATGAATCCCTTAACACAAAATCCCTAAACCCCCTAACCCCCAAGCCATCGACCCTTCAACACTTAAACAATAATCTCTAATCCCCTTAATCCATAATCCCCTATGCCCTAAGCACTTAAAAATTAATACCCTAGCCCATAATCCCTAAGCCATTAACCATTAAAATTCCTAACCCATAAGCGCCAAATCCCTTATCTCTTGACTCTTAATCCCTTAAACCTTAATCCCTAATTCTCTTAACCCTTAAACACCTCAACTAATTAACTATTTAGGCTAATATGGATACATCCATAGCCAAATATGGCACTACTTATGGTACAATTTTAGCATTTAATGAGGTTCAATGTGACCCTTGGCCTTCCGCCTTCTCCCATGACTTTTCTCCTTCCAATTTTTGTCATGTTCCATTTGTAATGATGAGTAACAAAGAGAGTGGTTACACTTTGAATTTGTTCTCTAGCATGGGTGGGCCATCATGGATTTTGGATATAGTGCCTCTCACCCACCATAATGACTAGTTTGGACATCGAAACATCTTGTTTGTCCAAGTTTTATAATCGATCATCATGGGGTTCGGGACTCCTCTTCATCCATTTGATTCAGATTACTTTCACTACTTCCTTATGCTATGACAATTGATTTTGTCCTTAATTGTTTATTGTCCTTGGATGTAGATCAAACTGTAAGGATGTTGAGTGCATTCTCATCTCAGCATCAGTACCTGGCACCATATATCATATATCGCATACCATCAAGGCATGTGTCTCATCTAACCATGTCAAATTTTGAGTTAAACCCTAACCCCTAAGCCATTGATCCTTAAATCCTAGTTAATCCCTAATCCCTAAACCCTTAAGCCCTCAACCTTAGTTAATCACTAATCCCTTAACAAAAACTCCCTAAATCCCCTAACCCCCAAGCCATCAACCCTTAAAAACTTAAACACTAATCCCTAATCCCCTTAATTCATAAACCCCTATGCCCTAAGCACTTAAACATTAATCTCCTAGCCCATAATCCCTAATCTGTTAACCATTGAACTAATTAACCCATAAGTGTCAAATCCCTTATCTCTTGACTCTTAATCCCTTAAACCCTAATCCCTAATTCTCTTAACCATTAATCCTTGTACCCCAAATCCCATAATTCTCAAAGCCCCTTTCCACTTAACCCCCAACACCTCAACTAATTAACTATTTAGGCACATCTGACGCTAAACCCAATTCACTACTCACCATGCGACATTGATGGATGGCATTGGTGATGTGTTGGAATATGTTAATCCATGACATTTTAAGAGAGTTTCGACAAGCATTCCATAGATTTGAATGACAAACGATGACAATGATATTGCATGATGAATGTTGATGCAAACATGGACGTTCTCAAATATTATGTGGGGACATCAAGTATCCTTGAGTCTTGAAAACCTCACATATCATTAAGGTATGTGTCTATTCTAACCATGTTAAATTTCAATGCATGCAGTAACAATTTGAAGAAATTTCAACGTTAGCCTCATTCACTACTCACCATGCGGCATCAGTGGATGACATTGGTGATTTGCATGTTGGAAGAGGTTCCATGAAATTTAAAGAGAGTTCCGACAAATCCCTAACTCCCCTAACCCCTGATCCATTGACCCTTAAATCCTAATTAAGCCCTAATCCCTAATTAACCATTAATCCATCAACCTTAGTTAATCAATAATCCCTTAACACAAAATCCCTAAGTCCCCTAACCCCTAAGCCATCAACCCTTAAACACTTCTCACTAATACATAATCCCTTAATCCATAAACCCCTATGCACTAAGAACTTAAACATTAATCCCCTAGCCCAAAATACCTAATCCATTAATCATTAAACTGCCTAACCCGTAAGCGCCAAATCCCTTAGCTCTTGACCCTTAATCCCTTAAACCCTAACCCCTAATCCATTAACCCTTAATCCCTGTACCCCAAATCCATAAATCCTCAAAACCTCTATCCACTTAACCCCCAACACCTCAACTAATTAACTATTTAGGCTAATTTTGATACATATGGCGCTACTTCTGGTGCAATTTCTAGCGCTAACTAGGGTGCTAAATCAGGGGCTAAACGGGGTGAAATTTTTGGCACTAAAGGGGGTGTTATTTTTGGCTCTAAATGGGGCACAATTTTCAGCGCTAAATGGGCAGGAATTTCTGGTGCTATTAGCGCCTAATTTAGCACCTAAATTTTGTGTTCGGCGCAAAAAATTAATAGCTCCATCCTAATAAATAACATCGACTTGTTCAAACAATTGAAGAAAAATACACTAAAACCATCTTTGGAAGCAAAAAAGGGAGAAAATCACAGGAATTTGTTGTAGTTTCCCAAGACTATAATTATGTTAAGACTTCATATGATGTGTTTATGAAGCATTTGATTGTGTTTTAATTAATAAAAGTACCAAATAGCTTATTGAGAGGGAGTATCCTGGAAAGTATTGTCCATGACACACAAGTGGGAATTGATGAAGCATGAATTGATGAAGTGGATAGGTGAGGTGGATATGAGATGTTTTAGTGAAGAAAACAAGAAGCTTGTTTAACAAGCTAGCTTATGCTTGCAAGGCATAAAGATACACATACCAACGTACCCAAACCTGTATGGAGCCACATGAACTGTTATGAGGAAAAAGACTGGTGGTTGAGGTAGTTAATAAATATTGATAGTTTGGTCTCTTGGAGAAACAAAGAGTCGATTGAATGAGCTAACATAGAGGAAACCATGGATTTCCCCTTCAGGAAATTCATACCCTAGAATAGTAGGTCGCGTCTGCATGAAGCCACAAGAATCCTAAGGGATTGGTGGAATCATATACCAAAGATGAAAAAAATCACCAAGAGAGAGAGAGAGAGGAGGAGGAGGAGACATACGGAGATGAATAAGAGAAGAGGACAACTAGTAGCAGAGAGAAGTATCATAGGAGAATAGAGAATGTAGTGTACATAGGAGAACAACATGGTAAGAAAGAGTGAGTGAGCGACGAGCTCACAGGACAAGGACGTAGAAAACTAAGACATTCATTGGCGTTTATTGAAGAGAATAAGAAAGTGGAGAGCTTTCCTTGAAGAAAATAGGAAGCTTGTCCAATTTTATGATGATCACCCTAAAACAGAGAAGACCCAAATCCTGACTAGAGAAAAAGAGGGTTAGATATTGGTACTTATTGGACAAAAACCAGCACTGGTAAGGGGATGTCATCGATGGAATGTACAACGGAGAAGGGACTCCTTGTGCAGAGGAAATCCAATTGATAAACTATGTGATAAACCTCCAGCGACCCTGAGCTGAGTGGGAAGGGGGGAACTTCTACTATTGTCAACGAAGGAAGGAGAGTAACCTTCTTGGATCATCCTAAGCTTGGAAACCAATTGAATCATTCCATTTTTTGTACCATGTTTGGCACGGGGGTGGCATACTATAGGAACGAACTCTATAGTATGGTCTAAGTTTTGGAGGAAATGCATTGTCTCTCATTCAGTTGGTGGTGTTTATTTCCCTGGTGATATAAGTGTTTAAATTGATATGTTTAACTGTAAATGAATGATGTAATTATCTATTCGTTTGATTTTAATGGGAAATTTGAATGCTTATAGTCAATGAAATGAACCCTTGAGTAATTGGAACGTATTTGTTATGGTCTTTACTAATCTATTAAATTATGAAAATGAACAAGTATGGGAATTCTATGTCCTTGAGAACCTTGCATCTTGAGAGGAAAGTCTTTTGGATATCAAAAAAATCCCCATTCAATAGATGATGAAAGTCCCATGGTGTAAGGGAAGTTCATGTGTAAGTCTTCAATAGTTAGGGAGTCTTCAACAGTCTCAGAGTAGAATTTGAACTCCTAGAAGTCTGGAAGACCTTAAAGAACCCATAAAATTTGCTAAGTACCAAAATCAAAGCATTAACCAGTGGAAAAACCTATGTTGAGTTAGGAGAGTTTACAGTCATCGATCTGGTAGGGCGAGTAGATATCATTCCATCATTGGGGAAGGCATTGTCATTGGGAGTGATCGACTGTTTAGACTCGTGTGAAGTCCGACGACGACGAAGACCTAAAGATGAGACGAGGACCATTGATCTGTCGGGCATGACCTCAGTAATATTTGGATCATTGGTACTAGTCACATCATTGTCAGGGTATATGAGGTCGAGGGTATAAGAGCACTGACGACAATGAAGGTATTGAAAAGAAACGAGAGTCGTTGATCAACATATAGGCAATATTTGATATCCGTCGTAGATTGTCGTAAGTTTTTTTTAAGTTGGAAAAGGGGATGATGATGTAATGTCGGTGTGGTGTGCCAACATGGAAGGAAGCATGCCTCTAAGGGTGAAAGGTTTCACCGACTAAATGGTTGATGGGACAAAAGTGGTCCTAGAAAGGATAGGAACCCTTAGGTATTTGATTACCAATCCAGACCATTGGATCTATATGCCATTAGATTCTAGTCGTTCATCATAGATTGGAGAGTAGAGGTATGGAGTGAGGTCTGGAGGATGAGAAAACAATGAAAAGGGGGCTTAAGGATAAACAAAATTTGTTGGTTAGTAGAGAGGAGATACTGGATATCAATTGTGGATATGCATAGATCCCACCTACACACCATAGAAAAGAAATGGTGGGAGAAACTTTAATGGCCGTGTTAGTTGGGGTACCAACACAATCTGAGTCATTGAATGTCAAAACCCGAGGACCATCAGATCCGAGGATTGAACTTGCCAGAGTGATCATTGTTGGAACGAGGTAGTTCGAGGTAAATGATATATCATGGGAGATAGACCCTGATTACAACTAAGAAAGGTTTCGCGAATTCAAAACCATTGAGCGATGAGTTAGGGGATAGGCGCCACATGGGATGGCATGAGTAGTAGGGAGCCACATGACACTAAGGTATATTTTGAAAATGAGGACTTGGAAATTTCATAAGCTTGTACCTTTAGATTCAAATATCATAATTGGGTGTGGTCACAGTTGTTGGAGAGCTCTCAGCAAGAAGAATCCATCTATGGAACTTATATATAGACAAGATTCGAGTTGAGAAAGATAATTTTAACATTTCACCATCCTAAGAGATGGTTAGGTGGTTGGGTGTTATACAGGTGATCCACTTGTAACTATATGGGAGGACTTCAAAACCCTCATCAAGTCCTAATTCTACCTTATCGGGTATTTGGAGGACCAATCGATCCATTGGCACTACTTCAGGTAGAGGAAGGGGAAAATTGCACATGAGTACACTAATGAATTTAGAAATATGTCCATCATATTGGGTATCCCTCCCAAGAACCCAGATGTACTCCTCAAGTATCTAGGGGGTTTACACAATCATCTAGGAAATAAGGTGATCATCTTCAAGCTAAGGAAAGTTGATAGGGAAAGTGTATAATAAAAATACCTAGAAAACATAGCCCAAAATAAGGGGAATCTGAGTGTTTAGAAGCAGAAAGAGCACCAAGAAGATTCCAAGGAAGGGAAGAAGAAGTGGAAAGAAGGAAAATACAAGAAGAAAATATCCACTACACATCAATGCAAAGATCCCAGCAACCATTGGAATCATTGCAGCATTGATGGCCACACTAAGGAAAAATGTTGGAAACTACCTCCAGAGTTGAACCCGAAGAACCGCAAGAAAGACAGAAAGAAAATGAACCTTCTAAACAAAGATTCAAGAAATAAAGTTGAAAGTAGCTCTGATGTGGATGAAAATATTGTCTGCATATCTATGCAAAAGGAGGTGAATTTGAGAATCCTTCATCACTAGGAAGAGAAGGACATAACCAAGCTCTTCCACATCAATATTCTTGTCAAGAAGACCAAGATAGATGCTCTATTCAACTCCGGTTCACAGGCTAATCTCATAGCATAAGATCTAGTCAAAAATCTTGGACTAGAGATTCACGCTCATCATAGCCCGTATCCATTGGGTTGGGTAAAGAACGAAGTACAAATAAAGGTAACAAAACAATGTAAGATTAAATTTTTTGTAAGTGTTGATTTTATTGATGAAGTGAAATTGGACGTAGTACCCCTTGATGTATGTGGAGTAGTGTTTGGAAGTTATTGCATGTTTATGAGGGATGCAATATTCATGTGAAGATCCAACCAATATCGACTTATCAAGGATGGGAAGTCCTACATCATCAATGTGCATAAAGTTAAGTTGAATATCTCATTGGTAAGTTCCAACCAAGCCAAGAAGTTGATTAGTTATAGTAAGAAATATGTTTTTATTTTCTTAAGAGAAAATTAGTATGATGACGAGTTAATGAGAGTCAAGGCATCCCTAGAGGGGTGTACTAAAGAGAAAAAACATCATTTGAAGGAGTTGCTACATTAATACAGATGGGTTTTGAAGGAAATTAAAGGGATACCACCCAAGAGGGATGTGGAGCATGAAATATATTTATTGCCAAACTCCTCATTGTCAAATATTGGGTTGTATAGACAGTCTATTCTAGAAGTGAATGAAGTGAAGAAGTAGTTGCAAAAATTATTGGAGAAGGGTGTGATTCAACCAAGTCCCTCACCTTGTGGGTTACCCATCATAATTATTCCCAAGAAGGATGAGACTTGCAGAATGTGTATCGATTACAGGGAATTGAAAAATATTACACTAAAGAATCGATACCCTCTTCCAAGGATAGATGATCTATTGGACCAACTACAACATGCCAAGTACTTCACTAATATGGATTTGAAACCAAGATATCACAAGGTATGAGTCAAAGAAGAAGATACATGGAAGATTGCCTTCAAGTTAAGGAAATGTTTGTATGAGTGGTTATTTATGCCATTCAGTCTATGCAACACACTGACTACATTTATGAGACTAATGAATGATGTTTTACGCCATTATCTAGATTCATTTGTTATTGTTTATTTAGATGATATATCGATTTATAGAGCTACCTAGGAGGAGCACATATCACATCATATGCAGTTGTTAGAGACTCTAAAAAAGAACCAACCTCTGGCCAATATCAATAAATGTGAGTTTTCTCAGAAGTCTTTGGTGTATTTGGGGTATGTGATCTATGGAGGGGAGATCAAGATAGATCTCGAAAATATGGAGGCCATCATGAAATGGCCAGTTCCTACAAATGTCACTAAATTTAGGAGTTTTTTTGTGGTAGAAAAATAATTTCCGAAGTTCTTAGCTTCATTTTTAGTGGTAGCTTCCCCACTCCATGCCATAACAACCAATGGTAAGAGTTTCGAGTGGGGGGGTAATCAATGTAATGCCTTTGATGAATTGAAAAGAAATATCATTCAAGCACCAGTTCTCATGCTACCAAACTTGTATAATCCCTTTAAAGTGGAGACAAATGCAAGTGGGTATAATATGGGAGTAGTTTTGATCCAAGGAGGAAGGTCGGTATATTATCACTCTGAAATATTTCATGGGGCGTGTTAGGCTCCAAATATGCCTTATTTTCTACCATGTAAAACTATCATTAGTAAACCATATTCTCACACTTTGGATACATTTCATAACCGTTATCATGTTATATATTCCAATAAATCGTTCACTTCACCTATGTGGTTAATTATTATGTTTTATGTTCAGAATTTGTCGGAAGATCCACAGTGTTGATGACATCTTGTCGTTGACGTTTCGGATCCATAACAGGATCCATCATCAGGACAAAAAAGTCTGAGAAAAATAGTAAGAGAAGAGCCTTTATTAAATAGTGATGAGGCAGGTGAAAGAACTACGTTTGGCTGAGTGAAACCCTCGTTTTTAGGAGAAAATTAG
>ML777259.1:1021777-1033859 GCA_009831015.1 Picea engelmannii | reverse complement strand
ATATATATATATATATGTTGCCATTTAAAACATGCGCGCGGGAATGTTATAACCTTTGGTTAATGCGTATGGTTTGACCGGTGGTTAACCACCTGGGAGTTACAACGGTTAAACTACTTTTGCGTCCAGCCTATGGTTCCATGCGCCATGCGCCCAAGTGCCTAGGCGGTTAGGGGCTGGTGCGCCCTTAACCGTCCTACGGTTTGTACCGGTGCACGGTTATGCACGGGACTAGGTTCTTTACGCTTAAATGAGCATGTGTGCCAGGTTTGAAGCACAAGGGTACAATTTGTAGAACCAGAGACAGCAAAGTTGGAGAAGGAGCTTCAAGGAGGCATATCTTTCTCATTTTTCGACCGTTTCAGGTGCCGAAAGAGCCCAGACAGGGGTTTTGGGACGCTGCGAAGCCATTGGAGCAGTTAGTTTGTCAATTTGAGCATTGTAAGGCATGTTTTTTAGCACTTTGAGCAATTTAATAATAATGATCCATTGGAAGCTGGACCAGGAGATGTAGCCCGGAGTGGGGTGAACTCCTTTATCAAGTTGTTGTGTTTATGTCTGATGTTCAATGTTTTTATGCTGCTGTCTATGTGTATTTCTACATAAGTAATCCTCAACTATGTGTTGCAAATTGATCTGATTGCTTTAAACACATAACATTTCACTTGCAATATTTATTCAAGTTTTTTCAAGTCTTCTTCAATTTTAGATCACCAACCTTCGTGCTATGTTGTTGATGATACTCCAGTTTTTGTGTTGTGTTGTTGCTGCTATTGATGATGATAAAAACTTCCGATGATTTATAGATACACCAGGCAATGTTCCAAGATGTTGTTGATGATGCTACCCTCTCTCTCACCTGATGTTGTTAAAGAATACCCTTCTTGTTAAGGGGGAGTGTTGAAATATTGTAACTGCAAAGAGTATTCTATTTATTATTGATGTATTATTCATTAGTTCAATCCCCTTTTGTGTATTGATCATGTCGGGCATTGTAAATGACCAAATCCCCTTTTGCGGATTAGTCAAACCCTAATTGTAATATGCTAAATGAGAAGTCGCCCCTAGAATATATTAAAGTGGTTATAACCACCCATAATGAGAAGTCGGCCCTGCCAGTGAAAAGACAGCTTAGTTCACCACCTACCAGATTGTATAAATAAGAGAGGTCAACGCCTCATTTGTTCACTCACTCACTTGTTCATCAGAGCGCAAGTTTGGAGCTGCAGTTGGAGAAGAAGGAATAGAGAGAGAGATGCATACTTGGGAGAGGACTTTCTGTATTGTTTGGTTCATTCTCTTGGCATTGTATTGGCTATCTATATTAAGGAATTTTTTGCTAGGTTTTCTCCCCCGTGAGGGTTTCCCAGGATAAATGATGTGTCTCTTGTGATTGTGTATTTCTTAGTGATCCTATCTATGCTATGGTTATCTAGTGAATTGAAAAGAAACCTAATAATATCTTAAACCTTAACACTCACAAATTAAAATAAGATAAATGCAACGATTTTCATTTCTTCTTTTTTCCTTTGCAAAAGATTAGACCTGAAATCTTGTTGAATGGACAGATCTGCCTCTTGGCACCTTGTTGCCTCCCATACCGGAGCCCTAGAGCGAAGAAGGCTTACAGAGACTGCAACTGGTTTCTAGGAAAGGTGAAGAGTTGTACAAGCTTACCAAAAGTGGTTTTACATAACTATTGTTTTTCGAATAGCAATCCACAACCCCAGACACATTGTAATCGTCCATCGCGCGCCTAATTCCTCACAGTAACTCATGTAATCCAACCTATGGATATCCTACACTGGACTAAGAAATTGTTGTAGGGAAATTAAGGCAGGAACTACAAATAAGGGTAGTGCATACAGATCTCATTGAGTTTCATTGATAATTACTCCTGGCATGAATGCATGTGGATAGCCATGCCAGAGGAGAGAATGCATGTGGATGGCCACACCAAAAGGGATTGATTGTAGTGGTGTCAATGCACTGACAAACTATAACGCATATAGCCACATAATATCTTGAGTGCAGAGAGGCACGACATCGAGTGTAGAGAAGCATTAACGCACATCATTAATGAGATGACGGCATCTCGCCACCACGCTGCCATATTTTCAATACCAACATCAAGTAATACAACTTTATCTTAAACCAATACAACTTTACCTTAAACCAAAGTTTAATAACATAAAAAACGATGTACTCAAATAATTAAAATAGCACAAAACATAATGTCAACAAAGACATAATAATTGGTTAAGACATGTGCACACTCTTCCAGTGTGGGGAGAGGTCATGATGAGTTCGAAACATGTGTCCCTTGGGACTGCGAAGCTTTATCACTCCCATACCAACCACTATGTGGAGAAGTATTTAGAGTAGGTTTCCAGCGCGAAATTCCAACGTGGAAAAAAAAAAAAAGACATAATAANGCAAGTGAAAGGGATACTCAAAATGCATGGAAATTCAAGAATGTAAGATGAACATGGCCACGATGATATGGATGGATAAGAGAAGCTGTTGCGAAAAAGCCGGCACAACTTGCATCGTATGTATGTGAAATATCAAAGATAGTCATGGTAATCAATAGGGAGGAGGAACGTAACGTAAGTTGCATTAGCTTTGTTCCTACGGCAAGTTGCTAGGCAGTTTTGATAAATTTAAGTTGAATTTGGTAAAATTTGTAAGTATAGTCAGAGTTTCACCGACTTGGAATTTTGTTTTTTGGTTTTTGGTTTTACTTTAAAGTTTTAAAAATATTATTACATTTTTAATTAATAAATTAATAAATTATAAGTTTAATTTTTTCGACAAAATAAAGTTTTACTTAATTTATTAAGTTTTTAAATTTTTATTTAAATATAATCAAAATTCTCACCAAATTTGTTTAAAAGAAATTAATTTTTACACACTTATCTACTTATTCCATTTTAAAATCCCATTATTTAGTAAATCTAACGGCTGAGTTTATTAATATAATCAGAGTTTGAACAGATTCTGAAATTGAAACGCAGTCCAATTTCGTTAGGCTGGGACTGCGCCTCCTTCCTGTGGATAGAGTGCAATTAATAAATAAATTATTTTATATAAATAGGTATCGCCGTAAAGTTTTTTAAAATCATGCCCGCCGTCATTGTAAGTGTAATTGTTGGTGTTGTAAGTGTAATTTTTGGTTTGCTTGTGTTAGAAAATGAATTTCCCTTGTCCAGAAATATCTCCATCACAGTTTCCACCACTAAGAACACGCGCCGCCTTGAATAGAAATATCTCACCATAACCTTAATTCTGGGTTTCTATATTTTAAATTATATAGAATCGCATTTTGAAGAACATATTAGAATCCATTGAATTGGATCTTCCTCGTACTAACAAACATGAAACAATCATTCTTCTAGAACTTCCTTCTCATGCATAATAATATGGTATTTTATAAAGAAATACGCTCTCGGGAATGGTTAAAAATGGTGTCACATTACCTTTTCTTAACAAGAAAGGATATATATATATATATATATATATATATATATATATATATATATATATATATAATAATGAATTGGGTGCAAAAAGTTAAAAATGTGACCTATACTTTTTTAACAAAAAGTCCATATATAAATTTATACGACCAATGAATTGGGTGGTTGATTTTATAGTGCAAAAAATCAATCATACTTGTTATAATTTTATTTATATTATAAAATTTTGAGCAATTTGACTAAATTTTCATATATATAATAATTTCTTATTTTTTTCTTAAATTTATAAAATAAAATAAAAATATTTTTATAATAAATTTTTAAAAAAAATAATACAAATTTAGAAATTTATTAAATTTCTAATAGATATTCTATTTATCATTATGTAATACCATTGTAAACTTAATATTTTTATTATTTCAAAACTTTTTAATTATGTAATATTATTGTAAATTTGAATATTTTTATTAAAAAAATTAGTGTTAAACCTTTTATATTTGAAATTTTAAAAATTAATAAAATAAAATATTTACACAATAAAAAATAAAAATAAAATTAATAAAATAAAATATTCACACAACAAACAAATAAAATTTTAAAAATTAATAAAATAATATTCACACAACAAACAAACAAAAATAAATTTTTTAATGTAATAATACAAATAAGAGTATGTTTATGATTATTTTTTCTTGGAGTTTGGGGTTAGCTTCTAATAATCTAGTAGAAGCTTACACCCTCTTGCAAAGGACTTAAAAATATATGCATCACGATATTTGAAACATTGGATAGCAAGACAGATACACCCTCTTGCAAAGGACTTAAAAATATATTCATCACTATATTTGAAGCATTGGATAGCAAGACAGATAATCAAGCCTTTCATGTACTAAGACATAATAATGTTGTGGAGGATGCCCAAGCCAATCTAGCCACACTAAGAGTGGCAGGGTTCCTTCACTTAAATGAGTAAGTTTGTTTCTCCTCCATCCTCTAGTTCAGGGTTTCTATATAATGTTTTTGTGTTTTGTGCTATGATACTTTTTGCGTAGAGAGATGTATTTTATAGTAAGTATTATATGACATTTTTTTGAGTTGAGAGGTATTTTATAGTTGGTATTAGATTTATGTGTGATTCTTTACCTAAATTTAACTTTTAAATAATAATAAAAAAATCAAGTCAATAAAAATTGTATATATAGATTCTAAACTTTTGCATATATATATATATATATATGTCATTAATAAAATCTGGCTATCTAAATTTAACTTTTAAATAATAATAAAAAAATCAAGTCAATAAAAATTGTATATATAGATTCTAAACTTTTATATATATATATATATATATATATATATATATATATATATATATATATATATATATATATATATATATATCCGTCATTAATAAAACCTGGCTATATAAAATTTAGGCTCAAAAGTTAGTTTCAATGAATTTAGAAGTTACTCTAAAACATCCTATTAGATTTTGAACCTGACTTTGGAACTTTTGCTCAAAAAAATTTTAATATTATAACAGCTTACACTGTGAGCGAACTTCTGCTGGGACTTTCTGAATATTGTAACACCTGACACATATATTTTCCCAATTTCATTTAAAAAAAATACAAATAATAGTATGTAATTAAAGAAATGATCTCATTACTTATTTTCTTGAATAAAGAAAGAGACCAAATTCAATTTAGAAATAACATTCAATATTTAAAATATTATGCTTTGCCCGTGGACATTGAATATTTAAAATATTACTTGTGGGCTTTCTAATTAAATAATTATGATTATTTCCAATTATATTATTAGAATTGGTTCTAAGAATCGAGGGACTAGAGTATTATCGGAGAGATTGATGGAATAGTTATCGTTGTCATTGTGTTTAAGATTAATGATTCAACCATCTTCATTAATACATTGACCAAGACACCTCCAACATAGCACACATGTTTTCTCATTGTTAAAGAGATTATGACTTTTTCAATATATAAAACTTAATAGTGAAAAGAGAAATTCATAATCAATATAAATAAATAAAACTATTTATGTTTTATCAAATATTTTAGAGAAAAACGTTAACATAGAATATTAGATAGTATGGACAAAATAGTGATAAGTAATAACATAATTTTTAAGGGTTTGGTTAATTAGTTGAAATATTAGGAAAAGACATATTATCTATGGAGATATGGAGATATTATATGTCACAATTTCAAATTTAAGGAGTGGTCGATGCCTTTTAAATGAAGAATAATTTTTATCTAAACCATAGATAAGTAGGTAATATTGATAAGTGGACAAAATTTCCCTAGCTTCAATCAATAGTTAGTTCACTAAAAATATTCATATCACAAATAAGATTTGAAATTAGATATGTACTAGGGAGGATAATATTTTTTCCTTATAACCATTTAAATTAAACCTAATTGACAATCCACTAGGAAATTTATATTTTGTTTTTATTTAAAATATTATGATTTATATTCTATGAAATTTGAACATGTGAGTGACTAATATTTGTATATTTTCATTTGATGTGAATAGTAAAAATAAAGGTACATAGTTTGTTATGTCCTTGCGAGGGGATATCATGTATAGATGTTGTTTTATTAATATGTCCATATAGGTGGTGATAGGTAGGTTTTGAAAAGTGGACTTTGGGTTTTTGGTGAAATATTTTATTGACATCTATGTCTTTTGTTGGATCCTTGGACGTGGTGGTGGGATTGCATTTGTATTGCACCCACATTCACTACCAATTATTTAGGAGATGTGGTGCATTCAATGTTGGCACTATGGGAGGTGTGTGTCCTTCAATGATGGAGATGTGGGAGATTTTGCACATTGAATTTGGGAGATATGGGAGTTGTGGAGCACTGAATTGAAGAGTTGTTCCATTTTTTCATACCACAATCACACCCACATTATTTTGTTTGTGAGGTCTAGTTGTTGGTCATTTGTGCTACTTGGTCCTTTTGGTTCGGTTGTTAGTTCTCTACTAGTTAGTCTAATTCTAGTGTGACCATGGTGCTTTGTAAATGTTGGGTTGAGTCCTGGTGCCATGGTGGCAATGATATCTTGGTGGTGGTTTGTGGGGGTTGTGAGTTCGATGATGCATGGTAAGAAAAATGATGAAGATTTAGTGCATATCTATTTGAACTTTCTTGTTTTCTTTCACACTGGAATTCACACCTACATTGGTGTATTTGTGATATGGTTCCACATTGGTTTTTGGTCATCTAGCTTGATTGGTATTTAGTTTGCATGGTGTTTTAAGTGATCCTTATAGTTTGGTTATTGGTTTCCCATAAGTCGGTCTAGTTTCAATGTGGTCGTGGTGCTTTGTAAATGTTGGGATGAGTCCTAGTGATATGGTGGAAATAATATGTTTGTGGTGGTTTGTGGGGGTTGTAATTTCAAAGTTGCTAGGCAATTTCTTGCGGGGTACATATTGTTAGAGTATTTTTGTATTAGAACATTCATATAGGCATCAAGAAGTGGGTTTTGCAAAGTGGACATTGGGTTTTTGGTGACATCCTACCTAGTTTCTTCAAGCCTTGGACATGGTGGCAGGTTTACATCTGCACTACACTCACTTTCATTGTCGTTACTCTAGGAGTTGTGGCACATTCATTGAAGGAGTTGTGGGCATTGTAGAAAATTCAATTGAACAGCTATGGCATTTTTCATACCCTAGTTCACACTTGCATTCCTTTGTTTGTGATCTCTAGTTGTTGGTCATATGTGCTACTTTGTATTCAAATAATTTATTAGCATTTATGCCATGGTTGTTGATCACCTACTCTACTTGTTATTTGGTCTTGTTATTGACACACATTGACACCCACATTCACATCTTCATTCATGCAATTATGAGTTTGTTCAATGTTGGTTTTTTAGTCATATAGCCCGCTTGTCATTTTCAATGGTCTTCCTCTTGTTTTTGGTTTTATGCAAATAGGTCTAGTTCTAGTGTGATTGTGATGCTCTATAGATGTTATGATGAGACCTAGTGTTACGGATTTTGGGGGTTTTGATTTCAAAGTTGTTGGGTAAGAAAAATGCTGAAAATTTAGTGCATATCTAATTAAACTTGGTTATTTTATTTCAATGTTGTTTTTGTTCATGTGGCTTAGTTGGAATTTAACTCATTTATTCTTGGATTCAGCGGCCTTTCTAGTTTGGGTGTTGTTTATCTCAAAGTTGTCCTAGTTTTAGTGTGGCTATGGGGATTCATAGACATTAAGTTGAGTCCTAGTGCTATGGTGGAATTGTTGTCTTGATTTTGGTTTGTGGGGGTTTTGATTTTGAAGCTATCAAGAAAAAAAATGATGAAGATTCAATGCATATCTATTTGAACTTGATTGTTTTGTTTCAATGTATATTTGATTTAACTTTTTTATCTTTTTTAGTTTTTGGGTTGAATGCTTGAAACTCCAGGAACCTGGTGCTGCTCGGAGACTCCAATACCCAACTTTGAGCACAAGGTATTGAAGATGTTGGTCTACTCTGACATCATCTAGTCTCTTTCTTGATGTAGAGTCGTCCATCTTGTATATTGGTCATCATAGTTTCCAATAGGATACAATTCCTCCTTGAGAGCATCAAAAAAGGTTTCCCAAGTGGGTCCTATCCTGAATGTCATAGAATCATCTTTGTTACGTCTCTCATAATAACATTCCAACCAAAATTTGACATGGTGAAGGGATTTAATGAGAGTGAAGGTGATATTTTTTGTGTTGATTTTTTTTTTAACAAAGTAATATGCCTCTAACAGATTCATCCATTTATCCAAAGCATTTTCATCTATTTGGACTTCAAATAAATGGATATCAAAGTTAATTTGTACCTTGAAGGGTGTTGCACCTCTAAAATGGTTGATTGTTGAAGGTGCCTCGCCTGTCATCAAAGTATTTGGGTGAAGTTGTCCATCATCTTGTTTTACTACCACGTGAGGCCTTCCTCGAGTAACATCTTGAAAGGATTTCTTGCTCCATAATATTTATTTTCTTTTTCCATGGGAGGTTTCTTGGGTCGACGAGACCGGTCATCCCCAAGTGAAACGAGATTGAGACCCAACTCTCTATACCTTGACCTCAATGGGGACATGCACCGAGAAATAAAAAGGAGAAGATTGCTTTGATACCGATGATTCATATTATATTGAGAATGAAATGAAACACACATTGAAATATAGCATCGAGTACAACAATATAGTGAAACTCAACTTCTATTAATGAATAAAATAGTAGAATATTGTAGAACATGAACTGGCTAGAATGGTGGTAGCTTATCTCTGAAGAGAATGAGATGCCATTTATAGTCATTCACAAAAAGATAATATAATGGGCTGCAAGCATGACCTTTTAACATAAATAGAGAACCATAAAGGTAAAAAAACCTAACCCTACGAGGTGAAGCGCTAAAATGTTTGTGGACCTTGAGGTGGTTATTTGATGCATCAACTTCCCAGGGGTGCAGCTTTTGCATACAATCTCCATTTGGGGCATTTAGTAGCTCGTTGGAAAGATATAATTGACAAGTACTTTTTTTGGTAAGGCATAGGCATGTCATGGAAACCCCAAGCCCCCAACTGACCAAAAAACATTGTTTAGGGCCTCTAAAGGGCCTTGGAAGTTTAGGACCCAAAAAACGTAACAAAAATGGCCAAGATGGAGAACCATCATGAGTTGGTGGAAGAGGTACGCAGTAAATCATATCTACCTAGATTATTCCTCCCCCTTATGAAGAAATGATCCAATTGCATCAAGTTCCCTCGGGAGACGAGGAAAATTTTGTTGAATCTAAACCTTGGTGAGCCACTTGCCTTGTTGAAGTACTTGTCATTCTTTGACAACACAATAGAGTTGTGTGTTTTGTTGGTGGGTTCCCTTCAGCCCGGTGTCTATGATTTGATCCACTAAATTTTGCGCAATGCAGTTGGGATTGAGTTTTATAGGGGCCAATTGCTCAACCACCTCTGAGGTGTCTAGAAGAGGTAGGAAATATGGTTGAAGTAGCTCCATATTAAATACTGGGTGTAATATAAGGAAAGGAGGAATACTCAATTCGAAAGCATTTCCATCCACATCCTTTGTTATTGTGTAAGGCCCATACTAGAGTGGTCTAACCTTCATGTGGGGGCCTGTGAGGCACTCATTTTGCAAATGCAACAACACGTTGTCACCAACTTGAAACCTATAAGGAACTTGGTGATGGTCATGTTGTTGATTATACTTGGCATCGACCTTCCCCGAGATATCATGAACCTACTTTTAGGGGTGTTAGATTCTTTCAACACCTTAAATAGGTTTTGAAAGTTTAAAACCCCAAATCACCAAAGTGGGACATGCCCCAAAAATGGGCCTTGAAAGCTAATCAATCAAATTTTCCACCCATAAAATACCAAAATAGATGAAAAACTATATAATGATCCATTTCAAATCATGTTTATTTTGATGTAGTCGTAGACATTATGAAGGTTGAACTTAGGGATGTGACTAAGGTTGCAATTTTAGATGTTACCCATTTTTTCAATTAGGGACAGTATGATAGACATTTATATGACCGCAAATAGGGGGTGATTTTTTGGTTCAAAAGGAGAACATGTGGGTGTTTTGTGAGTTACATGTGTGAATGTTAGTCAACACATTTATTTGGTTGTTAAACGAAAGTACCACCTTGCCACCCAAATTGATATCAAAACAAGACAAAGTGTAAAAATGAAGAATTCAAAAATTAAAGAATATAAAATCGTTAAATATAAAAGGAGTAATTTAATCTTGTAGCAAAGGGGACTTATTTTTGGACACAAATATAATAAGAATCCAATAGAGATTTTACGCACGGGGAGAGTTCTACCATGATCCAAGGCCCATGCATGATGGCAAAATGCATGTAGAACTTTTGTCCAATTTTGGATCAACCTACATTATCAAAAAATTGATCAGGCTTTTGTATTTGTGGGAACTCTAAATCAGATTTTGATAACTAGAGGGAAGTGTGCTACAATATTAGATAGCTCAAATATAAAATAACAAAAAAAAAGTATTCTTTACAACAAGGAGGAAGTTAATAAGTGTACAAACTCAACCCCTTTTTAATAGAAGTTAATAAGTTTCGCTCGGAGTTATAGTTCCACTTGATTGATGAAAACTTTGAGCATGAAACTTCTCCATCAAGGATTTTGGGCCTTTTGAGCCATTTTGAGACAACTTGGCCTAGATTAAAAACAAATCGAAAAATAAATTAATCATGGCCTACACCTCCTTGTTGTATATATAGTGTAATTAATAAATCAGCTTTATTTAATATGAATTGGTATTGTTGTAAGAGAGCTTCCAAAAGTTTTTAAAAATCATACACGCCCACCATTATAAGTGTAATTTTCCGTTTGATTGTGTTAGAAAATGAATTCCTCTTGTCCATAAATATCTCCATCTCAGTGATCCGAAAACGGATCCAGAAGCCTGATAGGGCTTGAAAAATGCTCAAAAATTAAAGTGCTCGGAATGCGACGAAACCTATGCCATTGCGTCTGTCTCGTCTTCCTGATTCTGGCGGTATATTTATTTCGTCAAACGGAGTCCGTATGGAGAAGATATCGTGTTCTGTCCGAAAAGTCAAACAGGCAAAAAAAGGGAGATGATTGTACAGTCCGTACAGTCCACGTGGAAGACCGTACATCTGACGTGTCATGTCCGTATGGTTGATGTGGCGACTCCAGAAGATGACACGTGGCGGTCCGTGCAGATGACACATGGTAGCATCAGCGAGTGACACGTGGCAGGCAGAAATGGACTTTTTGGCATGCGGTCGGACCAATATCGAGGTGACACGTGTCACCACTCACAGGGTGACACGTGGAAGGATGACGTCAGCATGCTGACGTGGCAGCTGACGCGGCAACTGACTGGGCAGACACGTGTGATGACAGATAGCAGTACGGCATCCGATGTGGCGGCACACGTGGACCAATAACTGGCCGACACGTGGCACGTTTCGATTGGTTTTAAAACGCCACGTGGCCCACTCACAGGGTGCCACGTGGCGCTACAGCATTGGTTCGTTGGTTTTATGTTTTATAAAATGGTTTTTGTGCCGGGGGGTCGAACCCGTGACCTCCCGGGCTAGAACGATTTAACAACTATGGGCTAACCATGTGCCCGAAGGGTGGTTCTTGTAATTGAAACGGCGCAATTTTTATTTGAATTGTGTTGTAGTTTAATATGGCGGGAAAAGGGCCGGGGCTTAAGCCCCAGCCCTCGGCGCATATACACGAACCGCCACATGTAACCGTCCACCAAACGCGCGGGGGTTTAACTTTAAAGCCACGGTTCCACGCCCCATGCCACGAGACCAGGAGCTATTCACCGTGGGCGCCGGGCAGGGGGCTATGCTGTTAGCCCCAAATCACCCATATGACCGAGTTTAAAGGGGGTCACACGCTATTAAAGGAGCTTGCGCCCAAATACTTTATGGAAGTGGGTTATTTGTAAACAAATTTTGGTTTTTAGGCCTATTTTTATTGGATTTTCTCCATTTTTGGGGGATATTGGGCATTTTTGGAGGCCAGATTCTTGGAGGAA
>ML777259.1:1003429-1018701 GCA_009831015.1 Picea engelmannii | reverse complement strand
ACTGACTGGGCAGACACGTGTGATGACAGATAGCAGTACGGCATCCGATGTGGCGGCACACGTGGACCAATAACTGGCCGACACGTGGCACGTTTCGATTGGTTTTAAAACGCCACGTGGCCCACTCACAGGGTGCCACGTGGTGCTACAGCATTGGTTCGTTGGTTTTATGTTTTATAAAATGGTTGTTGTGCCGGGGGGTCGAACCCGTGACCTCCCGGGCTAGAACGATTTAACAACTATGGGCTAACCATGTGCCTGAAGGGTGGTTCTTGTAATTGAAACGGCGCAATTTTTATTTGAATTGTGTTGTAGTTTAATACGGCGGGAAAAGGGCCGGGGCTTAAGCCCCAGCCCTCGATGCATATACACGAACCGCCACATGTAACCGTCCACCAAACGCGGGGGTTTAACTTTAAAGCCACGGTTCCACGCCCCATGCCACGAGACCAGGAGCTATTCACCGTGGGCGTCGGGCAGGGGGCTATGCTGTTAGCCCCAAATCACCCATATGACCGAGTTTAAAGGGGGTCGCGCGCTATTAAAGGAGCTTGCGCCCAAATACTTTATGGAAGTGGGTTATTTGTAAACAAATTTTGGTTTTTAGGCCTATTTTTATTGGATTTTCTCCATTTTTGGGGGATATTGGGCATTTTTGGAGGCCAGATTCTTGGAGGAAGTTGGGGATGTGAAACCAACTCCTTTGCTATATAAACCAGGCCTGTTTGAGGCCAAAAGAGAGTCATTCAGAGCAGAGTTATGCTGGAGGAAAGCCAAGCCAAAGACAGTTTGTTGCAGGGAAGCCCTTGAGGTGGAAACGTTGTCGGATCGTTTCTGGGAGCTTGGAGCATCAGTTTTGCATGCCGTTTCTTTTGCAGGGTTCTTGAGATCTGGGACAACAAGACCAGATCAGTCTTGTAGCCTTTGGGCATTGCTGAGATGTAATTTTGAGAACTTGAGCAGAAATAAAGAAGCCTCCCCCACAGGAAAAAGGCCCGGAGATGTAGGCAAACATTGTGTCGAACTCCGTTATCAACCTGCGTTCTTATGGTTTGTTGTTCATTATGTTTTTCAGATCTGCATATGTGTTTTGAATGTCATAATCCTCTTCTTTCCTCATTCTTTCATTAAATCCTCAAATGGTTAAATTATTCATGCAAGTTTAAAAGTCAACCATAATCATTGAAAAGATCCTGCCCCGGATCACTCAGCTCCATTGCTAACAACACAAACTCATATTTTAAATTTATATTTAAATCTTGTCAGCTCACACGGAAAATTTCAGTGACATTAAGATAATGTAAATATGAAATTTATTAGTGACTCTCTTCCAGGACAATTGAGTTTTAAATGGTCATTCTTGTAACTCTTGTACTCGTTGTTTGGCGGATGTGTCCTGCATCGCTTTGAATAGATTCCATTAATCCGAGTTGAAAAAATGTATACTAGCAACAACCACTTTATAAAAGTGGTTGATATATGTCGATTGGCACCATTTTCCACCTTTCCAAACTAATGACTATGATCGGTGTATATCAATCACTTTTATAATGTGTTTGTTGCTAGTATATATGTTTTATCACAATATGTTTTAAAAAAAATCTATTATCAACCATTGAAATGCAACCCTAAATATATGAAGTTTTCATTTTTTAGCTATACTAAAGACCAATCACACTATATTTTTGCACTAAATAGAAATAAACAACAAGGTGTATTGGCATCAAGTTTGTTGAAAGGTGTAGTAGTAATTAATCTTTGTGCAGGTATCTGCGATGGATTCATGGACCCAACGACATAGAGCATAAACCCTAGCAAAGCATTTGTAGCATTCAATTTCCCTTTTTATTTACCATGTGAATAATAACAATTATTACTCATGAACAACAATACTTATTAATAGAGCACAACCTCATATTATGTGACCCTAGTTTCTCTACTTATAGCACTCTTACATAACTGCACAACCAACATTGTCATCTAAATGTATTAACATGATCATTCAACATATTTATCCTTACATTTGCAAATGTTTACTTATGTGATTGCATGTGATATAAAACTATATATCCTAGTGGGTTAGCTAGAGTGGTTGAGTGTTGTAGGATTAATGTAGGAGGGCATGAGGTGACTCCTTGGGATGGCTACCTCCATTTCCATGGACCTCACTCAATGATCCCTATCAGTTCAAGTGTAGTAATCAATGCCAACAATTAATCCTCCCACCATCTGGAAATTATGGGGAAGTGGGGGGGATCCCCAAAGGTTTTCCTTGGAAAAAAATGTGATACAAAAATATATATCTACATATGAGAGTGAAAATTGGGCATGGATATATGAATTGGTTCATAGCAGTGAATTCATTTTTTAATAATCAGGTGCATAGCGTGTCAAATTATACATGAACTTCAAGAGAATATTGTTTAAATTTTTACTTGACTTATATAACATTTATTTTTAATATGTTTGTTGGTATCTCTATTATTTATTTATTTATTTTTAATATAAGTGCCAATATGTTTCAATAAAAAATTTGCAGCATTTGTCATTTTACTTAGAGTTTATTAATAAGAGAACTATTTTATTTTCTTTAATTTGAATACTAAGGAAGGGTAATTTCCCTCATATTTACTCATCACTATTGTTTTTTACCAAAGGACATATTTTCTGAGGTGTCAATTGTTTTGAATTCAAAACCATGCATTTATTAAGACAATTAAGTCGCTATTCATTTTCCCACACTTTCAACTGTCAAATTGTAAACATACGATTTGATTCATGGATCGAAATTTATTTTAAGGATCGAAATTTATTTTAAAATGTAGAAACCTTGGCGAATAATTTTTTTTTAAACAAAAACCAGAGAAATTTTATATTAAAAGAGTGGAAAATAATCGCAAGAGAAGCACAAAAGATGAGTTGCAGTAGCTGTAATTAAAAAATTCTCCCCCCTGTAAGCTCTCAGTATGTATGTGGTGAGCGGGGGTAGGACTTTCTACTATACTAAAGCCAACCTGAGCTTTTACAGTAAAGATCATACAGTAAGAGCCTAACAAAAAAACTATTAAACAAATCATACACTTAAAGATTGTTCTCGACCGGTGTTGAGGGTTCTTCTTCTGCTGAGAGCCACAGATTCAGGTCCAGTCATAGTCGAGGTCTTGGAGAAGAAGTTGCATCGGAGATGGTTGCAGTAGATGTTGGGGAGGCTGAAGGTGATACAGGTCCAGCCCCAAATTGGAGAATTTATATCTGCTGCCTTAGCGCCTCGCATTCATCCTTTGTTCATTGATGCTCTCCCCGGTGTTGAATAGTGATTTTTGTTATGGTTAAGACTTGAGATGAGAGGGATCTGAGCTTAATTTGCAGGTTTTGCACTGTATTGACCAATTCCTCATGCTCTTCCACAGAGATGGCACGCTGACTGCCTGTGTTCCTTCTCATTTTGTTGGGATTGCTTTCGTTGCTTGTCTGTATTATGCAAGAACCTGTATCTGTGATCGAAGGAGAGGTAGAATTCGCTCTCTTCTGTGATGTATGAAATAGGTTCAATATATGTGCCATGCATCCTCTGTTATGCTCCATCAACTGCGCAAGATTCAAAGGACAATTCTAATTTCTCGTTTTTGGATGAATAGACGAGATGCTACCATGCCCTCTGTTGATCATGGTACTGTTCGCATTACCAGAATTTAATGAATAGTATGCCCATGGAGTCATGCTGAGCGAATTCATCCCACTCCGGGTCTTGTTACCACAATCTGGAGCAACCAGAAGAACGTCTAAGTGACTTCCTAAGCCAGGGGAGATGGATGTTGTGTGCAGAATGGCACACGTTGAGGTGAAGGAGGATGCATCAAGGTGGCAAGAGGTGAGGTGTAGCAACTTGCGGGCCTGGATGATTAATCCAAATGGCGGAGTCAGGGGAGAGGTGTTGTGACATCGTGAAGAGTACATGTTAGTGGTCAGATTCATAGTCCAAGTGTCAAGGAAGGTGGACAGATAAGTTGGTTGCCCAGTGTCAATTGCTTATCAGATGGGTGAATGTATCATGGGATGGGCCTGTATTGCATGATTCAATTGACAACTAACGAACCTGGCTCCAGGGCGATAGCCAGATTTGCTTGGGTATCAGCCATTTGATTATTGCGTCTAAGGACATGAAACAGGGAAATATTGGAGAAGTGTTTGATAATTGTCGAGATTCGTTGGAGTATAGCATTTAAGTGGATATTCGGGGGGTGTGAGCCTTTGCAGGCATGGTTTAAAATTATCTTAGAGTTGCCAACCTAAGTATCCTTCATAAAACTTGTTTCCTACTCCTTTACTTGGACCTAAAATGACATACCATTAAAAAAGGTTGAGTCTCAATATATTTCAAAAGAATAAATACTTGTTTCCTACTCCTCTACTTGGACCTAAAATGACATACCATTATTAAAAGTGGTTCTTGGATTCAGAATGGCATACCATTATTAAAAGTGGTTTTTTAATTTAAAATGACCTTCCATTCTTGGATTCAGAATAACATACAATTATTAAAAATGTTTTTTTTTAATTTAAAATTGTTACATAATAAATTAACACCTTCACTAAATGGTTAGATAATAAATTACTTCACTAAAATCCATAATAATAAATTACTTCACTAAAATCCATTGATCCTTAATTTTATAACAAGGTTAGATAGGCGGTAACAAATTTTAGCCAGGGATGATTTTAAGGATGGAAAATTATTTTTAAATGTATACTAATCTTAGTACATGAAATTTAAGATTTAACTATATTGTTCCTTAGTACCAAGAGTTAATATTGAAGTGTGATTGCTCTTTAGTATAGCTAAAAGTTTAGCCAAGGTGATTTCCCTTCCAGGTCATGGAAATCTCCTCACAATTCATATGTTCCCACTCCTAAAAACTAAAAAAGTAAAGCTACTTATTTCCACTCCTCCCATGGCAGGTTGTGAAATGTAACCACAGGCCAGGTAGAATTATTTTTCTCCACTAAACATAGGTGCCAATTTCAAAATGTAAAAAGTTAAAAGTAAATGTTAATATTAAAAGTTAAGTAATCTTGGTTGTATTTGCTAAAGTGTTGTGGGTGGGAAATGCCTCATGCGGACTAGCACTAAGGGTTTTATCATGCATGCAAAAATGACCTAAAGATTCTTACTTTTTACTATCATCCCATGCCTAAACCCCCATTACTCATATGTAAATACAAGGCTCAAGAGATTAAGTTGGCATACCTTATTTTTCGTGTTTGATTTCGATCCCTTTTCTAGCTTGGTCATTCTTTGACTACAACTCTCCTCCCAATGTTGACCTGCATTCACTAAAGACAAACAAAGAACTCCACATGCACTTGATCTATGAACTAACGGGTTAGAGATTTAATCAATCATATAATCAATATTCCAATAATGACAATCTCATATGGCGGGACGAGAAAATAAATTATTTTATTAACTTCACAATGATACCTTGCAATGATAAAGTTGGTTACTACTCCTCGATCTTGGTCCCGGGCTTTTCTTCCACTGTCTTCCAACTGCTTTTCTCTATACTTCTCTTTTCACAAGGATGGCTAAAGGTTGGGACAAAGGGAATGCTTAATTGGGTATAGTTTCTTTACTATGATTCTCCTCCTTTCAAATGGGACCCCTAACCCTTCTTTTATAGGTTAGAAGGAGCTAGGTATTTGGTCGAATGACCGGCCATGCATGGTCGAAAGGTTTAGTTAACTTACCCAAAGTTGTGTGTTTCGTCAGCAACTTTCCTTTTTTCTTGATTTTGTAGGTACACGTGGGTTGTCCTGGGTCAGCTAGTATGTACATGCATGCAGTAATGGAGTAGGGTGCGTGGGCCTTTATAAAAGAGGTTTTTAAGAAGAGTTGTTCAATAGTGTTTTGGCAAAGAAGGAATCTGAGATGGCCTGATGCCAGGTAAGCATGTCTGGTGCAAATTAGGGTTATAAAAGATGCCCCCTAATGTGTGAGATCATAAGAGAATCTAATGGTCAAAATACATTAACAATCTTCACCGATGCTCCGAACAAGTGAGCCCAGGGACCAGAAATCGGGAGGTGTCGTCTGCAAAATAATAATTGTCTCACCGATGGGGTACATACCCATGCTCGGGATAAAATAAAATCATGTCTACCAATCAAATACATTGTATATCCATGTCATATAACTATATAAAGTGTAGCCGTGAGCAATACACATCAGAGCTACATCTCGAAATCAAAAAGATATACATGTAGAGTATCCATCTTCTAGAAGCTGATAAGGCCTGATGGCTGGAGATGAGGTCTTCAGAGCTTAAGAAACAACTTCAAAATATTCAAAACTTGGGTAGGAGTGTAATATGAGTGTACGACTTCACTACCGAGAGGTATTCGATGACTTGTCAGTCATGGACTAGAGAATCTTGATTATCAGACTGAAGGCTTCATTGATTTCGAACAAAGACTTGATTGGACTTTCAGGATGGTTGAGCATGAGGGCAAGAGACAAACTGCAGAGGGGTCGAATCAGGCTTGGTAAAAAATTCCCTCGGACAATAGCACGAAAAATGATGAGACTCAGGCAGCATGGCATTAACATAAGTTTACAAGGCAGGAAGCAACGCAAACTCTCCATATGTTTGGAAGAATAACCAAATGGAGGAAGACACAGCTAAATGTAGTGGGAATAGATTCCTAAGGTCATATTAAATCCTAGGGTTTGACGAACAAACGGACATATGTGCTTTATCCAAGGGTGATTCATTGTGCTGCCAATAAAAAGAAAATAATTTCCCCTTCCTCTTTTTGGGGTATATTTGATTTTTTTGTCTTTTTCAATAATTTTGGAAAAAGAATAAAAGAATTTTACGTTACAAAGGAGGAATGAGTGTCGCAAACATACAAGTTCAAGGTGCAAGGACAATATTGATGTTCAAAGAAAGGACACTTGGGAAAAATCCCTCCTGGGACCAAAGGTGTCAAGACGTAGAGGCAAAGTGTTACAGGGCTTGCGTATAAGACATGCTTCAGATGGTTCAATTGAGAGAAACATGGAGCCGACATTAGACCAAATACGCAAGTATGCAAACACAGTTAACCAAACACACAATGGTAACGTCCTTCGATGTAAGTTTAACAAGCCCAGAGAAGGTAAGATCGTTGGTTTTTCATATTTAGAGAGTCTGAAAAACGTAAAAGGAGACTCCACTGGGGTACCTTTTTTGAAGGTAGTCTAGTCGGTTCAAAAAAGGGGTAAACTAGCACCGACAAGACGTCTATTCAAAGCCATTTTAACGAGTGTGATATAGACAAGATCACTCTGCCATTTTTTCATTTTTAAGGAGTCTAAAAAAAGCTTAACTATGGACTCCGTCAAGAATGTTCTTCTAGACCATTTTAACGAGTGTGAAAGAATCAAGTCACTCGACGATCTTTTCAATTTTAGGGAGTCTAAAAAGAGCTTAACTATGGACTCCATGGGGGTTCCTTTTTCGTAAATTTAGTCCCTCAAGCCCGAAAAAGGGTTAAAATTATACCTGAGAGTACTCTTCTAGAGAACTGAATTTTCTAAGAGTATACCTTTGTGTGTACAGTTGATCGTCCGGATCGAAAAAGGGGTAAACTACCGCCAGATAGACGTGACTTCAAATTTCAATTTAACGAGCGTGAAAGGCCACAAGATTGGTCGGCAATATTTTCATGTTTAGAGGGTCTGAAAAGGGCTTAAAAGAAGACCCATTATGTTTTGGGAGTCCCGTGGGTGAGGTCAAGAGTCATGCAAATGAGGCTCAAACATGTAATCAGGCAAAACTAAAAGGACTCCCGAGCCTACAATCATTAGTGACAGCATGGACACCATAATGCAACCAGGATCTACCTAGGGCATCCATGTTCTAGTAAGCTCTACCACCAAATCGCGACACTTCTAAAGCAGCATGATGGTTCTGTGTCACAACATGATGGGATCAATCCTATGGAAAAGGGATAAAGACAACGAGATACAAAAGTAGGGGTGGAAACCTAACTTGGCTATCTGATATTTTTCCCCACGGACCGTCAAAAGTGACCCAAAACTCCAAAAAATGTCTTGATACCCGATCGTAACGTTCCAAAGCAACTCCTGAATCACTCTAAATGGTTTTCAATTCAAAGAAAATGATAAGGGGGGCCAAAAAAGTGACAAAAAAGGGCCAAAAAGTCTATAAATAGAAGTTGGTAGCTCATTATCACCATTGCTGATTTGGAAATTGACTCTGGAGCAAAAAAAAACCTTTGATAAAAGTGGTGATTCTGAGAGCTACAGTGGATGAAACGACCATCCATCTGGACCAAGTAAGTATAAACTACCTCCCTGTGCTTTTTAATTATTTATTTGTGCATTTAATTTGGTTTCTTGGGGGGGCGTCGACCTTTAAAAGGTCGGCCCTAGGTCCACATGGGTTGTCCTATGACATCCCACATGTACACTCTCTCTGTCTGATGTCAGAGCGTGTGTACACGCGACTGTCATCACAACAGCCCGCGTGGACCCTCCCATGAGTGCAAAAAGGTTTAAAAAGCAAAACCTGACCCTCTGAAAATTTTTCCATGTGCAGGATGTATGTGTAATGGAGAGAACGAGAGCATGAATATATCAGCGCACTAGTTGGGGAAGACCCTAACGTTGTGGCAGTGTTAATGCAATGTAGCTTGCTCAAGTTTTTTCTATGTCCTTTCATGAGAGCACAACCTAGGCTACTAAATGCCTTGGTTGAATACTGGCACCCTGACGTAGAAGCTTTTATGTTAGAGGGGCAGTCATTGGTGCCTACTACAAAGGATATATACTTTTTGACTTGCCTCTCCAGGAGAGGGGAACCAGTCAATTTCCATACATTTCTTTCAGGGCCTCATAATATATCGGAATTGATAGGACTTTATTGTGAGGCTGGTACAGACCGATCAAGCTCACAGGTGCCAATAAGAAGGATCACTGATTTATCATTGTGGGTGATTATGTTGCTTATTGGGCGGATGACTGGTTCTGTGGCTCTACATCAGGCGTCCCGTGCATAGATGAACTGTGCAGTCCAGTGCTTAAATGCATAGATATTTGACTGGAGCACTACACTGCTAGATTGCATGAAGAGGCAGATGACAGATTGTCAGTTGCGGACGCAGAGGAACTTTGGGTCTGGACGATTCTATGCTCTTTATTCTTTGAAAGAGTTCCTAGTTTCAGTCCTCGAGTGGTGGTACAAGGACACCAGGCCTCTCTTCCTACGGTTTGCAGATGGGCAGTGTTGTTGCCACGAAAGGGTGGTGGAAGGACCAATGAGTCCTTTGATGATGACTTCTTTGCTTGGTTGTCACGGCAGATCCCAGCAATAGAGGATTATCCTTATGCTAGGATTTATTTCTCGAGAGATCCTGAGATCCCTGTACCTCCAGGCGAGGAGCGAGGCGAGATGGGTAAGTTTGCATCATTTTTTTTTTGAAACATATATAATTTTTATGTTGTTTTTTTATATATCATTTTTTTATACCAGAGTATTTGACAGATACGTGTCTATTGTGTGCATATGTGGGACCCTCACGACCTGCGGATTATGCGAGGAACAGGCCTCGTCCTCAGCCAAGGGTCACACCTGTCGTCGCAGGGGGACCAGCAGCAGTAGGAGAGCTTCCGGCCGGTGAGGCTGAGAGGGTTTTGAGACGAGTTGAGCGAAATTTTACCTCGCTCACTCGCACCATCCCTATGGCAGATATTGAGGATCTGCCACCATCTATGCAGCCTCATGTAGTAGGAGCACCACAGACGTAGGTCCGACTGTTTTGGCGTTTGGCAAACGTTGTTGATTATTACAATAGGGCCCATAGGCCCTGACCTTAGTTAGTCTAGACTTTGACAGCTCCACCTGTATATATTTTTTGAGGGCATAAGCCCCATGACTCATTACTGGTCATATTTTTTGAGGCGCTTACGTCCACCTATGTACTCTGATGATTATGATATTATATATGGATTTTTATGTCTTTTTATGTCTTATGGATCATATTTTATTTTAAAAATGTATTTACATGTTTATGTGTATGTCTTTTTAAATGTGTGCGAGATGCCAGTCTAAAATTTGATTAGCTAGAGTATATGTAACTTGGTTTAATCTCCTAGGGACATGAAAATATGTAATATAATCAAAGATTCATTCTAAGAGACGTACCCTAAGGAATCGTCGGTGTAAAGTCGGATCATTAACATGGTAGACTCTATTTAACTGAGACACAACCAACAGAGTGTCTAAATAGACCCGGATATGAGAGATACCAAATGACAGGGCGTCACGAAGCAACTCAATAACTGCACTATACTCGGTAACATTGTTTGTGGTGTCGCCTGAGCGTATACCTCCGGAAGATAATAACTGGCCTCGAGGTGTAAAAATTACCCAAGCTATGGAGGCAAGCCTCTGAGTGTGTCGGCTAGCACAAAGAAACTAGAAAGTGATAGTACAAAGACTATACATATGTTACAAAAAGTTACCCAAGGTGACCTACCTATGAGTAATACTTCTTGAGGTAGAGCCCATTCCTAGTCTCCGCCAAAGCATTTCCCTCAAAGTCAACCAGACGATAAGCGCCCTTTTTTAGAACCTCTTTTATGATGAAAGGTCCGAACCACATGGATTTGAATTTTCCTGCCCCCAGCGGGTCCTTATCTTGGTCATAGACCATAACAAAGTCGCCTTCAGAGAAAATCTGAGGACGAACGGACCGATCATACTGACACTTGACTTTATGTTTGTGAGCCTCATTGGCTAGGGTCGCATCACAATGCTACTCATTGAGCCGCTCAAGGTATAATAATTGTTCTTCAAGTGGAGAAGTGTCTGGCAATAACTATACTACCAATTTTATGGATGAGATCTGACATTCTATAGGCAATACTACTTCCAGTCCATAAACGAGTTGAAAAGGTGAGAAACCGGTTGTAGTCTTAACAGACGTTCGGTAAGCCCATAATGTCGAGTATAACATCAAATGCCAATTTGACTTGGCTGAGTTGATCGTTCGTTGTAGGATGGTCTTAAGAGATTTATTTACAGCTTCCACCTGACCATTTGCTTGGGGGTAGTAGGGTGACGAATGTTCTTGCCGCAACCCAATCTTTGATGTTAATTCGGTCATCATCTAGTTCTGAAATTGACTACCATGGTCAGTGACAATCTCTCTCAGGATGTCGAACCTTGCTATTATCTGGTTGGATAAAAAGAGAGTTGCAGTCTCTCCATCATCTTTAAAAGTTGGCATAGCTTCGACCCACTTCGTGAAGTAGTCTATGGTGACAATGATATAACGGTGCCCCCTTGTTGAAGGAGGGTTGCATGTAGTGTAATCAATCCCCCACTTGGTGAAGGGACCAACTGTGATGACAGGAAACATGGGAGCAGGATGTTCCCTCATCTTCCGAGAGAAGATCTAACACGGGTGGCACTTCTTGATCGATTTGATACAATCTTTGATTAGTGTCGGCCAGAAGTAACCTGCTCATAAAATCTTTTGGGTTGTTGCCAACCCAGACAAATGACTGCCACATGCTCTGGTATGGCAATCGTTAAGCACAATAATTGTTTCTTCATGAGTGAGGCATCGGTGCAGGATGCATTCTACACCTCTTCGATACAACATATCGTCGAGTATGAGATAATTCTTAGCATGATGGCATATACGGCGACACTCATCACGAGAAGCGGAGGTGGGGCACTTCAAAGTATGGAGATAGACAAGTATATCTCTGTACCAGGGATCCAAAGATGTGATCAAAAACATATCTCCTCTGATAGGTGACTCTTCGAGCATAACATCACCTGACTCAATTGGAAGTTCCAAGATGATTTCTGTGAAGACTAGTGACTTTTTGGATTTTGCTGAAACGAAATCTAAGTCAAATTCTTGGAGGATGACTATGCATCTACTGACCTTTCCACCTATTACCCGTCGTGTCAACACGTATTGAAATGGATTCACAACAGCAATGATGGTGGTCTTGTGAAACAAAACATAATGACGGAACCGTTGAACAGCATGGATTGTTGCCAACGTAAGTTTTTCGATATGAGAATAATTGAGTTCCAGTCCGACTAGGCCTCGACTCAGGTAATAGATCACATATTCTAAGAGCAAATCATCTTCCTGAACTAAGACCTTGTCGATGGTTGACTCTGTTGCATCCAGGTATAATAAGAAATCTTTGTTATAGTTGGGTGGTCAAAGCAAAGGGGCAGTTGTGAGGGCATTTTTCAATGCTTCGAAGGAGCGTTGAGTGGCATCATCCCAATGAAAAGGAACGTCTTTGTTCAGTAAGTGCATAAATCCCTTTGTGATCTCGGCATAGTTGGCGATGAAACGCCTTAAAAATTTTGCCTTGCCCTATCGACTCTGAAGTTGCAGGATTGTGTGTGGGGGAGGCAACTGAACTATTGCCTCAACCTTGAGAGGATCGACCATGATCCCTATTTTTGACACTATGAAACCTAACAAACGTCCTGATGTTACTCAAAAGATACACTTGTTTAGATTCAAGCGAATCTGGAAGTAGCGACATCGCTCAAAGATAAGTCGGAGGTGTGTGGGATGATCCGTTCTCTTGCGAGATCGAGATGTTAAATCATCTAAATAGGCCTCGACTATATGCTTGAGATCATGGAAAGAAAAATACATGGCCCATTGAAAGGCCGCTCCATCATTTTTTAGACCAAAGGGCATCTTACGATACGCAAATGTACCCCATGGACAAATGAATGTCGTTTTTTGTTGGTCTTCGGGTTTGATTTGTATCTGATTATATCCTAAAAAACCATCCATGAAAGAAAAGGCCTCGCAACCTGCACATTCATTGATTATCTGGTCAATGAATGGTGTGGGAAAATTATCTTTTGGATAGGCCTTGTTTAAATCATGGAATTCCGTACATACGTGAATCGTGCCCTATTTCTTATTGACCGATACTAGATTTGAAACCCATTGGGTCAGATGGATAGGGTAGATAAAACCAACCTTGAGCAATTTCTCGACTTCAACCTTAATGGTTGCTGCTTTCCTGGGATTAATTGGACGAAGCTTCTGCCAAACTGGCTTGGCATCAGGATAAGTTTTGATTTCATGTTCGACTATTCTTGGATCAATGCCTGGAATTTCCTCATAAGACCAGGCAAAAGTGTCGCAAAATTATTTAAATAGATATGTGTAGATTTGAATCTCTTTGGGGGAATAGTCAGCTCCGATGAAAACATTCTCCACGACACCAGGGGTTCTGGAGATATTAATCAGTATAGTTTCAGTGATAGTTTCCATATTACCCTTGGCATAAACCTCATGTGTAGCTAAGGGATTAATAGGACAAGACCTATCTCCAGTCATAGTCAAGATGAATTCTCCTTCTTCGATTCTGCTTAACTCTGGGAGGAAGTATGATATGTGATGGAGATCATCCCAGGGTTTTTTCGGACTAGTCATTGCTTCAATTATTGCTTCATCAGAGGGAAGGACTAAGTCTAACGAATCGGTATCAACGAGAGAGCCTTGAGCCCAAATAGGCTCTAGAATCGGATCTAACTCTTGTGCAGAAGTTGGATCTGTGTCTGCCGAAGCTTGTTGGACTAAAGAGTATGCTACTTCGGCTGCAGACAAGGGCATGGACATGCCAGGGTTCCTTGTCCCTTCCATCGTGGCCGATGGGGAAGGAAGTATCCATAGATCGTTGAGGTAAGTCATGCGAAACAATGAAACTTGGAAAATATCAACCTTATGGTGGTCTGATATGAACTTGACATCACCTTGAGGGGGCAGGTAATCGAAGGTACCCATCAAATATGGGCACAAACCAACTACTACGTTGACGATGCCCAGTTGGGGATTATCAATCATCAGGACCGTGGATGTCCCCAATGAAGGGTCAGGTCTGGAGAAAGACAATTGATCAATGGTCACAATCCGGTCCTTGTGTGGAAACAACAAGACCCGAAAAATAGTAGCAACCACTGCTTGCATGGCATAAGTCCAACTCCTTCCTAAGAAGATATTGTAGTCGAGGGATGTGTCAACTACTTCTACCTCAACGCACACGGTCTTCCCTGCTAATTGCATGGGGAAAGAGGGAATGATACCATGTGGTCGGAACGAATGACCTTCGAAAGCAGTGAGAAGAGTAGGTGACGGAGACAAGATGGGCTGGCCAATGGCCTTCCAACATGCCAACGACATAACGCATGTTGAGGCGCCCTCATCAACCACCGTGCAGAAAATGTTCCGAGTAAAATTTTTCATGGGGTAATCCACTACTATCTGAAATGATACATGGTAAGGCAGACGAGGTTTTAAGTCGGTTGTATCCAACATGATTGTACCCGGATTACAAGTCTCATTAGATCCTAATGCGGCTAACAAATCTTTCCTCTGGGAAGGGCAGCTTTGAAGGACCTCCAAAGTGGACATCACACAAGGGGTTTGTGTTACACATTATTTTTGTCATCCCTATGACCGTTAATGATGTAAACCTATATGTTTCCTTCAGAGGGGTCAGTGGCCTAAGTTCTTGAAGAGAGAAGGGAGAAGAACTTCTCCTGAGAAAAGAAGTTGCATTTTCCTTTGTAAAATCCCTGTAAAAAAGGAATTTCGCAGGTTGCTATATAGGCAGGGTGCGAGAATGCCTAATTATCGCAGGTTGCACCATAGCTAGGGTGCGAGATGTTCATAGGTTTCTCTATAGTCAGGGTGCGAGAATGCCTACACGTGGGAAAAACAAGTGTTTTCTCGAATCTTCTAGAAGGAGAAACTTCTATGGTGAGGTAGCATCCGAATGGTTTGGATCTTACTCGCTTTCATGATTTAGTGGGATCATCCTAACCTCCTCACCTTATCCTCTTCAACTTATAAAAGGAGAGGAGTTCTCATGGAGAAAGTTAGCTTTGGTTAGCTTTGGAGCTTGGATTGGGCTAAGTTGGATTTGGCTTGGAATTATTAGCTTGGTTAGAGTGGTTTTGAGTTTTGCCTTTGTCAAGATAGATTGTGAATACCATCAGATCTGTGCTCTCAGAATTCTTGGAGTGAAAGTGTGTGGGGAACGAAAGACAGTTGGAAGGGACGTTACGACATCAAGGCCATGGTTGTAATCTCTCTTTCACATTTAATATGATACAGTAATATGATTCTTTCCTATAAAGCTTGTTGTGTTTTATTGTATGATTCATTGATCACATACATAGGTTTATATTGAGTTTATGCTATTA
>ML777259.1:978509-996517 GCA_009831015.1 Picea engelmannii | reverse complement strand
AGAAGGAGAAACTTCTATGGTGAGGTGGCATCTGAATGGTTTGGATCTTACTCTCTTTCATGATTTAGTGGGATCATCCTAACCTCCTCACCTTATCCTCTTCAACTTATAAAAGGAGAGGATTTCTCATGGAGAAAGTTAGCGTTGGTTAGCTTTGGAGCTTGGATTGGGCTAAGTTGGATTTGGGTTGGAATTATTAGCTTGGTTAGAGTGGTTTTGAGTTTTTCCTTTGTCAAGATAGATTGTGAATACCATCAGATCTGTGCTCTCAGAATTCTTGGAGTGAAAGTGTGTGGGGAATGAAAGACAGTTGGAAGGGACCTTACAACATCAAGGCCATGGTTGTAATATCTCTTTCACATTTAATATGATACAGTAATATGATTCTTTCCTATAAAGCTTGTTGTGTTTTATTGTATGATTCCTTGATCACATACATAGGTTTATATTGAGTTTATGCTATTACTATCAGTTTTGTTGGTTGCGTTTTCTTGTAGGTTCATCATTGTATGAGCGTTGGAACAAAGCTAGGATGGTGATAGCGAGAGGAAGCGGCGTTTAAACGGTATGTCGCCTATCCCTCTTTAGTTAGTAAATTCAATATCTAAAACTTAAGGAAAGCGTCATGTTCTGGTGTGTTTTGTTCTAGATCTAGGTGGATCTAGGGAGATCAGTTAGTGTCCGCACCTACCGATTAGTTTGATAACAGTTTGGGACAAATCCTCCACCACAAAATAGTTCTGGGTGGCCCTTGCATTTGGGTTGTGAGAAGCTTTCTTGAATGCACTTTTTGGGATGCGTGTCATTGTTTCGCCCAAAGTCTTCTCGATCTGGAGAGGAAGAGATGGGATTTCGGCTTCTTTTCCCTTCTCAGAAGTGCTTGGTTTATTGTAGTCATGCGCTCTAGTTGATATAAAAGCATCACCCTTCATCATATACACATTCGCGGATGCAGGATTGTTCGAAGACGGAGAGGGTCCTTAAATTCCCCCTTCCACACTTGTAGAGGTTTGGGTTAGGTTTTGCCCATGTTGAAATGGATTGGTTAACATGGCATGTTGTTGTTGTGTCACAAACTTTTGGGCCTCTGCAAGCCGAGGACATTGGTGGGTTGGGTGGTTTTCCACGCACAGGTTGCACGGATACCTCGCCTTCCATTTCTCAGTGTTTCCCCCACCAGCATTATTAGTGGGTTTCTTATCCCCCTTGCCCTTCTTTCATTGTTTTTTCTTTCCATCAAGCTACTGGGTGGCCTTTGGATTCATCGATTGCACTGTGTGTACATCCGACATTTGGGTAGGGGGAGCAGCCAAAACAATAGTTTGGTTGGTCATTGTGTGTTGTATAGACAGTTGTTGCAATTGTTTCGTCAGTTGTTCAACGGGCTTTGTTTGTGCTAAACCAACAATAGCATCGGCATGTGGTCCAGCTCTCTGTCTAGTTTTATCAAGTATTGAGCATGGCGCATCTGGAAAAATCTCGTATAATAAACCGGACTGAGAGTAGATTATCTCAAGCTGTTGAGCTCTCATGATGGCATCTTCTTTGGAAAACACTCCCGACGTCGCGACATCTTTGGATAACTGTGGGACCAAAGACTTAAGGAACCACTCAAGAAGGAATGTTGGTGGGACTGACACCTTAATTAAACTCTTTCGGCGTCTCCATTCTCGGATGTGATCAGAGATATGGTCTGCTTTTGTCTGTTCGAAATTGGCTAGCAATTTTGTGCCAGCATCGTATCTCACAGGTAATTGGAAATGGTTTAGGAAATCCATTGCCAATTCACCAAAGGAAGAGTAACTTGAGCGGTCGAGCTCAATGTACCATTTCGCGGCACTCCCAATGAGAGTACGTTGAAACAATCGCAACTGTACGGAGTTGTCTTTCAACGAGTTAGACGAGCACCAAAGATGGAAGGTGGTCACATGATCTCCTGGATCTTCATTAGGCTTGGCTTTGAACTTTGGTATGCCCAAAGGAAACTTCGTCGGCATAGGGGGCCAACGCGGATCGTGATAGATAGGGTCATTCAACAACCTTGTCAAGTCTAGAAAATGAAAGGTTGCCAGGAAAGGTAGTTTGGGTTGTTGGTGATAACCATGGAAAAAGGGACCTGGAGTTTGATTGGCACCAAGTTGCCAGGAAAAGTTCAGCTACTGGCCTGGGTTCTGGTAAAAACCATGGCCATGACTAGTGTACGTATTCTCCGTGTGAGGAGACATCATCGGTTGATTCCCAAAATAGGACGTAGATGGTTGGGCGTGCATTACATTCGGAGGACTTTGGGAAGGGTTGCCCCATGCTGATCCCATGGGCATAGGCATAGTATCTTGTCTGGGGCTCCATTGGTTATGAAAAGAATTGCCCCAGATCGACATTCCTGATGAGGAAATTGATCCTTGCCAAGAATTCCAAGGTCATGATGCGGAAGAAGTTCCTAGGTTTGCCCCCTGTGTAGGAATAGTACCCTGCATAGGAATAGGTTGTCCATAACCGAGGTTTCCCCCAATCGGGAAAGCAGCTGATGAGAAATAATTGTTACCAAAGGCATCGAACAAAGAAAATGGTGTCGAACCTACCGGCATATTATGAGCAGGTGGTCCTTGACTCCCTGCTCCAAATAAACTATGGTGTGTGGTTGGCCTGGCGGATTGTTGGTGGGTGCCACCGAGCGAAGGGGACAAAGGAGGTATATGACCTCCCCCATAAGGAAAAGTGTTAAAAGGAGCTTAAGTGCCCCCCATGTGTCCTTGCAGAGGAGCGTTAGAGCTCCCTACCCCCAGACCTAAATTCTGTAAAGTGGAGTAGGAAAGTACAGGACTTGTACCTGAGCTAGTCATCCCGTATGAGAACGGAGGGCCTATCTCACTCAATGTGAAAGGGGCAATGGTCATCGCCATAGACAAGATTGGACCACTGCTCGAGGTAGAGGCGGTCGAGACCATGGTGGCTCGAACCGGTGATGGTGGGTTAGGAGGTGGAATATCCCCTGTGGTGACAACCGTAGTGGGAATTGAAGAATTCCCAGAAGAAGTGGCAGCATTTGTTTCCATTACTGCGTGTGACACTGTCTGGAACTCATAAGGGTGAATCTGTACGATGATGGGTGCCAAAAGATCAGTGGTTGGAGTTTCAGATGGACTAAGAGCTTTCGCTCCAAGGTCTAAAATGGTCATTTCCTCTGGATGTTGGTCAGGTACAATTTCTTATGACCCGGTCGCTTCAAAAGACCCTTGTTGGTCTAGATTTCGCCTTAGTGGTGGCAGAGGTGGCTCGAGTGTAACCGGTGATAGGCCCAGAAGCCTTCGTGACCGGCGGAGCTCGTGATCCTCCACTATGTGAGAAGATCAAAGACACACTGAGGCTTTCTATTCGTTCAAAAAACAACACACTAAAAAGGTCCCTCCAAGATAAAACAAGCAAACACTAAACTAGTTGGAAGAACAATTACAACAACCAACACTAGAGAAACTTATCGGTGCAAGTGCAACTCGAACACGGAAGCACTCTCTGGGTATACTCTGCAAAGCGTGGCCCAATGTCTGTCCTAGGTACTGCGGTATACTCCCGCAGTCACCTGTGTATGTCTCTAAAAAAGATAGGAAACTAGGTTGCCAGCGCGTGAACAGTCACCAGGCGGGTACAGTCGAAAGTCGGGTAGACCACGATGAGCAGGGTATCGAGCCCGAAACCTGTCAAGGTTATCGAAGGCAAGTGGTCTGGAAGACAACTGAGGACCTCGAATGGATTAGAGACCCACAAAGCTCTGTGGCAAATGCAATCGATGGAATCCCAAGACAAGCCCTCTATATGTGTTCTCCACTATGATTGGTCTAGCTTTGGAGGGGTTATCTCTGCTACCTTTCCACAGGCAACCTCGTGTTTAGCCCCTGTATTAGAGGGAGGGGGTGGATAACTTTCACGATACTGGACTTTGACACTCCCTAACTCAGACTCCAATGTTTGATTTAATGGCCTTGAAGAGTTTCCTCTCCAACCTAATTCAAGGCCATAACCCTAAACTAGTTGGTTGACCCTACAAACATAAAAAGTCTAATGAATTTTAGATTTAGCGTTAATTTTATGGCTTGTATTAAGTCAAAGTTTATGAAAGTGAAACTAGTGATGTTTGAAAGATGAAAGAAAAATAAACAGAAAGCTGGAAACAAAATAACTTCTTCTTGACTTAAATATTAAACAATTGTTCAAACTAAAAATTTTCTAAGATCTTTGAACAGCAAACTCAAAGAAGGATTTCACTTGACTACAAGCTACTTATGATCTAAGTAAACCATCAAGAACTTATGAAAGAAAAGACTTTTCCTGGTTACTAATGCAAACCAACACTATTTAACCAAACAAAGAAATAAAAAATTATTTTTTTTATTTGAATGCTCACAAAGAAAAAAGGAAAAATATCAACAAGTAAAAACCAAGAAAACTTTTGGCCTAAGCACAGATCACAAAGAGTCACTTTAAAAATAACACACAATCAAATTAAAACTGGACTCTCACACTTGTCTAAAAACCCTATAAAAAACAAATTTTGAGGAAAACTTCTTAATGAAAAAGAAAGTTATTGTTGTGATCAAACCTAAGTTACTGACTGCTATGACAGAGACCCAAAAACCTGAGAGGTATAACTCTTGTCAAAGGAAAGGATGATTGCCTCACCGTAAACAAAAATTTTCTCCACAGGCACGCTGCTGACAGTTCAATAGCAAGCGTGTGCATGCGAGCTGTGTAAAGTCAGGGTGTGTGTACATGCGTTCTGGCCTTATACAGTCCGTGTGTATCTCTGAAACTCTAAGACAAATGAAAGGCCAAGCAATCCAGCCCAGGCAGAGACTATTGGTACTGAGAACCAGGATCTCTTGAAGACTCAGACACTTACTTTAATAGAAAAAAGAAAACAATTCAAGGAAAACTTCATAGAACAAACCAATCTGAGGTGAAACCTAAGTTATAGACTGCAAACAACAAAGACTAGAAAGAGTTCCAGAAAACCCCTGAGAATGATTATTTCTGATAGGGGAGAGGATGACTGCCTCTCTAAAAGAAATTTTCTGGAATCATACACGTGACTAACACTTCCTCAGTTAGTGTGTACACGTGGGCTATGGGAAGGTAGGGCGTGGGTACACGCGTACAGACCTTATACAAGCCACGTGTACCTCTATGGGTCTCGAAAAAAAATGCAGTCAAGCAAAGAAACAGAGTAAATTGGTATGGAAGACCAGAATCTCTGTTAGCTCAGACTTTTGCAAAAACTTTAAAAATAAGAAATGAAACCAGTTCTTAAAAAATACCCAAGAAAAAACATTTCTAGAAACCCTAGAGTTCCCCAGTATGGTCTCCAATTCTGTTGTGGGTGGGAAATCCCTCCTACGGACTAGCACTAAGGGTTTTATCATGCATGCAGAAATGACCTAAAGATTCTTACTTTTTACCATCATCCCATGCCTAAACCCCCATTACTCATATGTAAATACAAGGCTCAAGAGATTAAGTTGGCGTACCTTATTTTTCGTGTTTGATGTCGATCCATTTTCGCGCTTGGTCATTCTTTGACTGCAACCCTCCTCCCAATGCTGACCTGCATTCACTAAATACAAACAAAGAACTCCACATGCACTTGATCTATGAACTAACGGGTTAGAGATTTAATCAATCATACAATCAATATTCCAATAATGACAATCTCATATGGTGGGACGGGAAAAACAATTATTTTATTAACTTCACAATGATACTTTACAATGATAAAGTTGGCTACTGCTCCTCGATCTTGGTCCTGGGCTCTTCTTCCACTATCTTCCAACTGCTTTGCTCTATACTTCTCTTTGCACAAGGATGGTTAAAGGTTGGGACAAAGGGAATGCTTAATCGTGTATAGTTTCTTTACTATGATTCTCCTCCTTTCAAATGGGACCCCTACCCCTTCTTTTATAGGTTAGAAGGAGCTAGGTATTTGGTCGAATGACCGGCCATGCATGGCTGAAAGGTTTAGTTAACTTACCCAAAGCTATGTGTTATGTCAGCAACTTTCCTTTTTTCATGCTTTTGTAGGTACACGCAGGTTGTCTTGGGTCAGCTAGCATGTACACGCGTGCAGTAATGGAGCAGGGTGCGTGGGCCTTTATAAAAGGGGTTTTTAAGAAGAGTTGTCCAGCAGTGTTTTGGCAAAGAAGGAATCTGAGATGGCTTGATGCCAAGTAAGCATGTCTAGTGCAAATTAGGGTTATAACATAAAGTATGCTTCGTGTCAATTGAAAACCTGGCTTAGTAATTTGTTAATCCTAAATAGTAAATGTAAAAAAACGGATGCATTTATAAATGCTAGGAAATTATAAACATTAAATCTCATTCATTAATTTGAGTGTAAGAAGAAAAATATGCCAACATAAATGATCACATTATGTAAAAAAAAAAATATGTAAGAAAAAATGATCACGTTACCAATTTTCTTTTAAAAATAGACAAAATGCAATTTAAAAATTAAATTATGTTGTACAAGTGGACATTCAATATTTAAAATATTATTTGTAGGCTTTCTAATTAAATAATTATGATTAACTTTATTATACTATTAAAATTGGTTCAATTTGCAAATGAATATTGAATATTTAAAATATTATTTATGAATTCTCTTATTAAATAATTATAAATTATTTCTAATTATAGTACTAGAATAGGTTAAAGAATTGAAGGACCGGTTACCCTTTTTTATTAGTTCAAGATTCGTGATTCAACCATTTCATTAACAAATTTGATTTTACATTTAATTGCGGATGCAAATGTATAATTCATTTTATATATTTAGTGTCAAGATTTCTTATATTCCTTTACAACGTCAGATTGCTATAATCATTCTTACATAATTAGTTACAATATTATTTCATAGTGTTTTTTCAATTTTAAACTTCACCTTTTATAATTTAGCAATAATATTTACAATTAAACAATATTTGATATTGTAACTGCAATATTGGTTTGCATTTTTATTATTCCATGGTATTTTGTTAGTGTTTATGTGTTTAGACTTAATAGGTGAAGTTTACCAATGCTCTATCCTTGTCAATTTTAAATCTCATTTGTTATAATTTAGCAGTAATATTTATAATTTAGCAATAATATTTACGGCTAAACATTATTTCATGTTTAGTTTTAATATTGGTTTATACATTATTTATAATTTAGCAATAATATGCTAAACATTATTTCAAGTTTAGTTTTAATATTGGTTCATACTTTTCAATGGTATTTTGTGGTTATATTATTTACAATTAAACATTATTTCATATTTAGTTTTAATATTGGTTCATATTTTTTAATGGTATTTTGTGGTTATATTATATGTTGATGTGTTTATTATTAAGAGCTTAAATTTATGTTTTATATATTAATTTTGAATGATTTAATAATACACTATTTTGAATGATTGTATGGATGTGATTTCACAACAATCATTTGTTCAAATAGAGTATTAATATTAAGGCATAATGTTTCTTCATTAATCTTCAAACTATGTTGCTCTAAACTATGTTGGAGTAAGCCTCCAAGAGTAAGCCTCCAAGACTCGCATTATATAATAACAGATTCGTGCATTTCCACTATTGAATCGAGAGAAATGAATCAAGATTTCAATGCTTCAAGACTCCTCTAGCATATATTTTTATGAGAAACACACATGTTATCCCATTGTTAAAGACCTTGTGACTTGTTCAATATATAGAAATTAATAGTGATAAGAGAAATCCATGTAATGAATGTGGGATAAATAAAAACCTCACATACCAAGTAACTTGACCACTTATTTTAAGGAGCAAGGACCTACTTGTGCTTTATCAAACATGGGAGAGAAGTACGCGAACATAGACTATTGGATAGTATGAACAAACTAATGATTAGAAATAACATAATCCTCAAGGGTTTGGTTAATTGGTTGAAACATGGTTGAAACATTATCCCAACACATATTATCCATGGGCAGACCATAGGTCACAAGTTCAAATCTAGCGAGTGATTGATTCCATTTAAATGAACGATAAATTGTAGCTAAACCATGAATAAGTAGATAATAATAGTTATAATGATTTGATAAGTGGAAAAAACTTTCCCAACTCCAATCTATAACTAGTTCACAAACAATACTCATATAACAAATAAGATTTGAACCAAGGTAGGTATTAGGGAAGATAACATTTTTTTCTTACAACCATACAATATAGACCCAATTGAAAATCCACTAAGAAATTTATATATTCTATTTTTATTTAGAATATTATGATTTATATTCTATAAAAAATGAATGTCTGAGTGACCCATATTTGTATATATTCATTTATTATGAATACTGAAGATAAATCTACATAGTTTATTATGTCCTTGGGGGACATCTTATATGAGTGATGTTGTTTTAATATGTCTATATAGGTGATGACAGGTGGGTTTTGACAAGTGGACTTTGGGATTTTGGTGAAATATTTTGCTGACATATACCTCATTTGTTGGAGCCTTAGATGTGGAAGTGTGATTGCATCTATATTTTACCCACATTCACTACCAATTCTTCAGAAGCTATGGCATATTCAACATTTTGGTTGTGGGAGGTGTGTTGCATTGGATCATGAAGATGTAGGAGCTATCACACATTTATTACGAGAGTTGTGGAAGTTGTGGTGCATTGAATTCGGGAGTTGTGTCATTTTTCATACCATAGTCACACTTCCATTATTTTCTTGGTGAGGTCTAGTTCATGGTCATTTGTGCTACTTGGGAATTTTGGTTTGGTTGTCGGTTTTCTGTTAGTAAGTTTGGTTCTAGTGTGGTTGTGCACTTTGTCGATGTTTGTCTAAGTCCTAGTGCTATGATGGAAGTGATATCTTCGTTGTAGTTTGTGGGGGTTGTGAGTTCAAAGCTACCTAGTAAGAAAATTGATGAATATTCAGTGCATATATATTGGAACTTGCTTGTTTTGTTTCATACTGGCATTCACACCCACATTACTGTATTTTTGATCTGGTTCCACATTTTTTTTGGTCATCTAGCTTAATTGGTATTTAGTTTGCTCGTTGTTTTGAGTGGTCCTTCTAGTTTGGTTATTTGTTGAATGCAAGTCGGTCTAGTTTTATTGTGGCCATGGTGCTTTGTAGATGTTGGGATAATTCCTAGTGCTATGGTGGCACTAATATGTCTGTGGTGGCTTGTGGAGTTTGCAAGTTCAAAGATGCTAGGTAAGAGCCGACAAGGTACATATTGTTTTAGTGTTGTTGTATTAGAGCATCCATATCGGAATTGACGAGTAGGATTTGCAAAGTAAACATTGGGTTTTTGGTGAAATATCTTGGTGACATCCTACCTATTTTCTTCAAGCCTTGGACATGATGGTAGGTGATCCAGGTGGATATTGGTGGCCACCCACCTATTCCAACTGGCTCCTCTTGACAGTTTTCAGTTCAACGTGTTCTTATGTACTTCCTTGTAATTATGGGTTCTACACTTTCTGGGTTGTCTGAAGGCCTACACATCTTCCAAGTGGATATTGGTGGCCTCCCACCTAATCCAACTAGCTTATTTTGTATGTTTTCATGTCAGCACATCTTTATGTAGTTCCAGGACCGTTTTGGGGCCCTAAACAATGTTTTTTTGGCTTTCCATAGTCAAATTGTAGACAATGTCAAAGTTTGATGGTGTAATGGATAGTTCTTGAAAAGACCTTTCCAATGGGCTATCACGTGCCTAAAACAGAGGTCGTATGCAAAAGTTACGACCCCGAGAAGTTGACGTGCCAACTTACCCATAGGGGTCCACATAAATTTTGGCGTTTCATCTCCTAGGGTAGGTTTTTGGATGTCTAGGGTTTCGAAATTCATGAGTAATGTTAAAAATTCCTCTGGAGCCTCATTATAATCATTTTTCTCAAACAGATGTGTGTAGTTCTCAAAGATAGCTACCACCATTCGAGCAAGTGTTTTAGTTCTGCAATTTTACAGTTTCAACCTATTACATTTATTCAATAGAAGATATTGTTCATTGGATATCTTTGTTGTTCTTCATATATTTGTGTTTATTGTATTCATTATGTTAATCAGTTCATTCTACTCCTAAATCTGAATCAATGGTATCAGAGCAGTCTTCTCTTCATTTATTTTTCTTCATGCATGTCCCCAACAAGATCTAGGTACAAGAAGTTGGGACTCAAACCAATCAATTTGTTGCAAGATCAGTTGTGTCGAGCCCGACAACAACCCATGGGGGAAGAAAAGAAATATGATGGAGCAGGAGATCCTTTTAAAATGTTGCTCGAGGAAGCCCTTGCGCGATAAAGGAACAAAATGATGGACAATTTTGCGCAGATCCTTCGGCAGTTTCCCATGGGAGAAGCATCTTCATCAAGCGGCCATGCAACCCCCTTCAAGGTACATGTAAATTTTTATATTCCATTATTTGAAGGACTGATAGATACGGATGTTGTAGATAAATGGTTGAATCTGCTCGAAGGGTATTTTTTTGGTCCGCAATTTTTTCGATAGGGAAAAGGTTACTTTTTCACTCCTCAAGGTCATCCCCCATGTTAAGGATTGGTGGGATACTTACTCTAAGGAAAGGGCCATATAGGAATATGAAATGTTTGTGGTTTCTTCTACATGGGATTCCTTCTGATATCCCATTGAAGAACAATGCTACCTTGTTGGAAGATACGAGGACCAGTACACCAGATGGACCACCCTGCGTCAAGAAAGGAACCAGAAAATACCAGATTTCACCAATATTTTGCATACCCTGTGCACCAAATTGGGTATCAATGACTCTAAGCGACATCTCGTCCTCAAATACCATGACTGTTTGCATAGATACATTCAAACAGAAATGGAATTTCTGGACATCGCCTCATTGGGTACAACTTATAGATATGTTTTCAAGATCGAGTAGAAATTTAAGCAGAAGAGGCAAGAGTTTGGATCTACAAACTCCTCACAGCCAAAGTAAGGAAAAGGTGTCCCCAACCCACACAACAAGAGATAGAGAAAAGATGGCCACTCTTAGGACAACCAGTCCAAGCCGCAACACAAGAAGGAAAATGAGAAGACAAAGAAGGAGATGGGAAAATGGTGTGAATACCATAAAATCCCTTGGCACAACACTAAATAATGTTTCTCCAAGCAGTCACTCATGGTCGAGATGAAGCTTTCCAAGTCAGAGGTCGATTATGACTCCAAATCAAATCCAAAAGGAGGGAAACAGATTATCGATGTTGAACCGAGTGCCACTGTCGCTATCACCAAAGTCCAACCAAGCGAACCAGAATAATTAGAGGAAGGGGAACACCTCTTTCACTCACAAATGTGGGAAAAGGGGGCTCCACTTCATTTCATTGTCGATAGTGGCAGTCAGAAGAACCTGATCTCAACAGATGTTGTCAAGCGACTAGACCTACCGACGAAACCACACCCGTAGCCCTACACCATCGGCTGGCTTCGCCAAGGAAGAGATATCCATGTCATCCAACAGTGTCGTCTTCCCTACGACATTGAGCCCTTCAAAGATTAGGTATTGTGTGATATTTCTCCCCTTGAAGTTTGTGATGTTCTTTTAGGACAACCTTATTTGTGGAAGTGTCATGTTGTGTATGAGTCTAGACCTCGCAGTGTTATTATTACTTTGGGTATACAATTGTACATGATACCAGAGGTAGCATCTCCCACCACTATTTATTTAATCTCTCCTAAGCAATGAAATAATATCATTTCACAGACCAGAAAGTTTGTCTTCTTTGTAATCCGTGCTCACATTTGTGGCCTCTACACAAAGCCTCTCTTTGCAGTAGAAGCAAGTGGACGAGATCGAGGAAGAGTACAGAGACACCTTATCCTCACCCACCGGGGTACAGACGCACTTCCAATTCAAGCATCCAATTGATCTAACCCCTGGTGTACCTATGCCTAATGGACCAGCCTATCATCGCTCACTGATGGAAAATGACAAAACCAAGCGTCAGATCCAAGAGATTCTTCAAAAGAGGTACATCAGACCCAAATCATCCCCTTGCGAAAAACCAATTGTACTGGTGCAGAAGAAGGATGAGACCTGGCGACTTTGCATTGATTATAAAGAATTAAACAAAATCACAGTCAAGAACCGATGCCCAATTCCTAGGATTGACGACCTTCTTGACCAACTCAAGGGGGAAAATTTCATCAACAAGATTGACCAAAAGTATGGCTACCATTAGGTTCCCATCGAACCAACTGATGTATGGAAGACAACTTTCAAATCTAAAGAAGGTCTCTTTGAATGGTTGGTCATGTCCTTTGTCTTAACAAATGCACCAACCACTTTCATGAGGTTGATGGATGATGTATTGAGACCCTTCACCAACTCTTTTGTGGTGGTATATTCGGATGACATCATCATCTTCAGCAGAACTTGGGAGGAGCACATGCAACATATTCAGCAGGATTTGAGCAGTCTATACTTGGGCTACATTGTTTATGAGCATGTGGTACATGTTGATCGAGCTAAGATCCAATTCATTTGTTACTGGCCAGCCCCGAACACGCTCACTGAGCTTTAGAGATTCTTGGGACTGGTCAACTTCTACCGACGGTTCATGTTGGGATTCTCCCATATTGCATGGGCCCTCAGCCAAGTGACCAAGGGAGGTGGTAGGGAAAATTTCGTGTGGGGGAAGGAACAACAATGAGAATTTGATGATTTGAAGCATTGTGTATGCTCAAATTCAGTAATCTCCCTTCCCGATATGAAAAAACCATTCGAGATTGAGACTAATGCATATGAATATGTTGTAGGCACAATTCTCACTCAACACAGTCATCTGGTGGCATACCATAGTGGGACACTCTCAGATACTGACCGGAAATACTCCACCTATGATAAGGAAATGTATTCCATTGTGCAAGACTGTCATCAATGGAAACATTACATTCTGGGAAAGGAGACAATTATCCACACTCATTACAAGCCTCTACAGTTCATACAGACACAGGGGAAGTTGCAGAATGACCATCATCAAAATTGGTCCACCTACCTGCAACAGTTCCATCTCAACATCAAGTATAAGACAGGGAGCACAAATCGTGTCATTGAATTCCTTAGTCAACCTCATGTGGCTACACTCACCACTTTTATCCATTCATGTGGACATGAGGCATATGAGTGGCCCCAAATTTATCAGCAAGATCCAAACTTCGCCACCACCAATCATCTCTTGGGTACAGGAGCGAATGTCACCGATTTTCACATTAAGGACGAATTTTTATTCCATCTGGGCCATCTTTGTGTTCTTGCAAGTGAGCATGCAAAGATGATTTAGGAATACCACTACAGTCGGATGTCATGACATTTTGGCGTGGAGAAAATTGAGGTCATTCTACAGAAACATTTTTATTGGCCAAAACTTTGACAGGATGTCAGCAAGTATATCACATCTCACACTGCCTGTGCCATTGCCAAGACAACCATCAAGAAGAAATGCTTATACACCCCTCTTCCTACCCCCGAGAAGCCTTGGGAATCCATCTCGATGGATTACATGTCTGGCCTTCCATCCACCAAGCAAGGCAATGATTGTGTATTTGTGGTCATTGATCAGTTTTCAAGGATGGTCATCCTCACAGCCTACAAGAAGAATATCACAGTGGTAGATACTTCCAAGCTCTTCTTTGAATGAGTGTAGGTCCATTTTGGGATACCATAGACCATCATCTCTGATCGGGACAACATGTTCCTCAACACATTTTGGTCGAGTCTCTGGTCACTATTGGACACCAAGCTCACTAAATCCACTGCTTTCCACCCCCAAACAGATGGCCAAACAAAGTTCATCAATTGTATGATTGTGCACATCCTACGCGTGTACAACTCTAAGCATCTGTGTACATGGGATGAGATTCGCCCCTATGTTCAACACGGTTACAACAGGGCTCTCCATAGCTCCATCGACCATATCCCATTTTAGGTGGGGCTAGGATTCCAACCCTTGGGTCCCATTGATGTTTCACTACCTATTGCAATCACACAGACAAAATCTTCCCATGTTCAATCTAAGACCAACAAATCCACCAGATTTGTTGAGCGGATTCAGCGCATCCGCCAATAGGTCCATGAGATTTTATGGAAAGCCAATTCTAAGTACAAGTAGTGCCATGATCAACACAGGGTACCGCAGCAGCTTCAGGTTAGAGACAAATTTTGGCAAGGCCCCATCAGAAGCTCCATCCACTTCGCTATGGGCCTTACACTATCACCAAGGTTGTGGGTAGCAATGCTTTTGAGCTCAACACTCCACCCTTCCTTGGATTTCACGCAATGTTCAATGTGGACCTCCTTCGGCCATATTTTCCACCATTATTGGACACCTCAAAGATCACAGAACAGCTGGCACCAACATAGCTCAACCCTGACTACATGGAACATGCATCCACTGATCAAATAGTGGACACATAACTCAAGGGCACTCACTAGCAGATGATCCATCTTTATCGAGTTGTCAAGGTAGGGCAGCTCCTCCACCAAGGAAAGTGGCTCACCTGGGGCCAAATTCAACATAAGTTTCCTCACCTAATGGGGGAACTCAATGCAATGGACACCATTGATCCTAATAGGGGAGGACTGATCCAAGTGGATATTGGTGGCCACCCACCTATTCCAACTAGCTCCTCTTGACAGTTTTTAGTTCATCACGTTATTATGTACTTCTTTGTAATCTTGGGCTCTACACTTTCGGGGTTGTCTGAATCCCTACACATATTCAAGGTCGATACGGGTTGCCTCCCACCTAATCCAACTTGCTTATTTTTTATGTTTTTATGCCAGCACATCTTTCTATACTTCCAGAGCTGTTTTGGGGCCCTAAACAATGTTTTTTTGGCTCACCACAGCCAAACTATAGACTGAGCTAGAGTTTGATGATGTAATGTGTAGTTCTCGAAAATACCTTTCCAATGGGCTATCATGCACCTAAAACGGAGATCGTATGCAAAAGTTACAACCCAAGGAAGTTGAGGTACCAACTTACCCATAGGAGCCCACATAACTTTTGGTGTTTCATCTCCTAGGGTTAGGCTTTTGGATGTATAGGGTTTTTGCATTCATGAGTAATGTTAAAAATTCCTTTGGAGCCTCATTGTAATCATTCTTTTCATAAGGATGCGCATAGCAGCCACATCTCTTCTCAAAGATAACTACCACCATTCGAGCAAGTGTTTCAGTTCTTCAGTTTTACTGTTTCAACCTATTTCATTTATTCAATAAAAGATATTGTTCACTAGATATCTATGTTGTTCTTCATATCTCCGTGTTTATTGTATTCAGTCTATTAATCAGTTCATTTCCCTCCTAAATACGGATCAGTATGATTACATATGTGCTTCAACCCTTTTCATTTTCGTTACTCCAGGAGCTATGGCACATTCATTCGAGGAGTTGTTGGAATTGTGGAACAATCAATGGGGAGATGTGGCATTTTTCATACCTTTGTTCACACCTCCATTCCTCCATTTGTGATATTTAATTTTTGGTCATCTGCACTACTTGGTATTCAACCAATTTATTCGCATTTATGTCATGGTTGTTGGTCATCTATTCTACATGTTATTTGGTCTGGTCATTAACACCCATTAACACCCGCATTCACATCTACATTCATGGATTTGTGAATTCGTTCGGTGTTGGTATTTTGGTCATCTGACTCACTTGGAATTTAGAATGTTTGGCATTTTCAATGGTCCACCTGGTCTATTTCTTGGTTGTTTGCAAGTCAGTTGGGTTTCTATGTGGTTATGGTGCTTTGTAGATGTTGAGATGATCCATGGTGTTGTGATGGCATTAATATGTTGGTGGTCGTTTTGGGGGCTTTGCAAATTCAAAGATGTTGGGTAAGAAAAATTATGAAGATTTAGTGCATTTCTAATTGAACTTGGTTATTTTATTTCCAAATTTGTTTGGTTATATGGCCTAGTTGGCATTTATCTTGTTTATTCCTTGATTTAGTGGTCTTTCTAGTGTGGTTCTTCTTTATTTTAAATTTGGCCTAGTTTCAGTGTGGCTATGAGGATTTGTAGACATTAGGATGAGTCTTGGTGTTATGGTGGAATTGACATCTTGGTTGTGGTTTGTGGGGGTTGAAAGTTCGAATTTATCTGATAAGAAAAATGATGAAGATTCATTGCATATCTGTTTGAACTTGTTTGTTTTGTTTCAATGTATATTTGTTTGAACTTGCTTATTTTTTTAGGTTTTGGGTTGAATTTCTGGATTGAAAAATATTGCTTACATGAGTTAAATTTATTGTTGCACACACTTTTTAGCGTGAATTAACTACTAAAATCATTCGAGAGTTTGTATTTCCATTCAATATTATTATAACAATTCATACCATCATCTTCTAGTGCTCTCAATATTTCTGGTAAAGGAACCATTATAGGTCAATATTGCTAGATTTCCATAGGCGAAGCTTCAGGGATAAAAATATAATTAATATTGGATTTTCTATAGCTCTCCAACGATCAAATTCTCATTGACTTGACCTAAATTTTAGCAAAGGAAGTGTAAATTTCATGGCCATAATTACCAATGATTTACATTTTTTTTCTACATACTTCTTTCAAATGATATTTCCCTTCCTAAGCATTTGGATTAAATGGTGTTCTAACATGTCAAAAATGAAGGGCATGATTTAAACAAGGATGTATCTAGCATTAGTTCTGAATAGTAGGAACACTTAACAAGACACTACTAGAAAAAATGGAAGGGGTGAGAATATTATATTATTTCTTCATAGTCCCTCTTATTTCTTAGGAATACAAACTTTATCCTATTTGACCAATGACAAGAAAACACTTCCATTTTTTCTTGCTATAATGAGGTCCTTGGAGATTTTTTTCCATAATTGGTTTTGGGGTCAACAAACCAGATGATTGGTACAATAGAGCTACTAATAGTGCTAATTTGAAAAACACCTCTCAGATAATAAATTCATCGTGCAAACTATACCAACCTAACACACCTCATTTTGTCTGAAAATGGAATTTAGTTTAAAAATGCAATTTTTGTTTTGATATTTATCATACTTAGTTTTAGAAAATGGTTGGTGGATCCTTTCTAACCATGCTTCTATAGTCTATCCCACTTAAGAACTCGATCCTTGAGAGAAATCCAAAGGAAAATGAGGATATTCAGTGGGCTCTTAATCTTACATAGCATCTTGAACCACCAAACCTAATTATATTCCTCCTCTTTCATTGAATCCTAATATCGAATCTTTGTTGTATATTCTCCACCTGATTCATTAAAAAACCTAGCCAATTCATCTGCTTCCTCGGACAAATTAATGTGCACCCTCTTGATTTCTGAAATTAATTTATCCCAACTTTGTCTCCATATACTTGGATGGGCTCAATGATTTGCAGAGAGCCAACCTTCACTCTAGATTGATGTCAAACTAGGATTTCTCACCCTATGGATTATATAGTGCCTTATATCTTAGAGATAATCCACCAAATTCTCATGGAATAAAATACCATTTCCACAACCAACTATAGCATCTGAACTGACCAAACCTACTTCCCTAAACTTAATTTCCATTCCAGAAACTTTCCAATGATTGGGAATACTTGCAAAATAACTCTCCGTTGAATAGAGGCACTGGGTAAAATTTTATTTAGTTGTCTAATCCATTCAAGAATAGAGTTAGGATCTATATACTTATCCACCAAGATACGCCGCCACAGACTATCCCTAGTCAAGAACACCTATAGATATTTATCTGTCAATTCCTGAACAAACACCGAAATGTGAATAAACCCCCACCCTTAAAAAAATTTGGGTTTGGAAAGTATCTTCCTGTTGGAAGATTGGTTGTTGTCATTGATGTCAACCCTAGTCATGGGTTTTGGACCAGAAGATTGATGAAGTTATTTGGACATGAAGGAAAATGAAAATGAAGATACAACACCCATGGATGGATAGTATACATCATGCTC